>JAQIWH010002192.1:0-26034 GCA_034695005.1 Cryptops parisi | reverse complement strand
GTTGGCCCGTTTTCGAAGTGATTCCACCATTTATGCCAAACCCGCCACAGAATGGTCGTAGATATTCTTATATAAAACCCGCAGTGGGAATTTAACAAGCGTTATTAACGACACCTCTAAAAACGCTGCTGCGGCTTTGAAACCATGAAACGACGATGGACGACGACATCGTCGGATATCTTCATCATCATCATCATCATCATCAACCACCACCACCACCATCACCGTATAACATTAAACAAAAAATTAATACCGCAATTTTTGCTTCTTTAGTAGATAACAAGATAAAGTGGCACAATACAGAGTAAGACGAAAATAATTGAGGAGTTGGGTGGAATAACGGCCTAAATGAAAAAAAATTGTAGTTCTAAGAAAAGTGGCAAAAACTTCTGGCACCTTCAAAATTTAAGAGTAAAAGAAAATTCTGTCAACTGTATATTTCTAGAAGTAAAATGAACAGATTTTGCAAAAAAAAATCTGTTAACTTTAGTTTCCAAGCTTCAAGTTACGGGCTAGTTTAAAATTGCAATTACGCCGTTATTCCAAATATCGTGCTAATTTATAAATAAATTTAAGCCTTTTTTCCAAAGATCAGTATCTTTTCCATTGTTTTGGAAGGTAAACAAGCGAGTGAAACAACCAGAAAGTGAAACGATAGAAAGAAAGAAATCACAAAAAAATTAAACATTTACAATAGTCGCGTTCCATACTCTTGCTCCAAAAATTCGAAAAGTACAAATTATAGGCAACCCAACGTTTCTATGCTATAAACTGGTCTAAAAAGATTCAATGTATGCATTTTGAAGAATAACGACATAAGTCGATTTAAGCTGTTTTCTTTCTCACCAAACTCCTAAATTGAATGTGTAGAAGTTCAAATTAAAAGCAAATATCGCAAAATCGCATAATAGCGAAATATTTTCGCATATAACGAGCATCTGGGAGGAATTGTTTCGTCCCATAATTTTTTAAATCCCACATACAAAACTCGCATAAAAAATCGAAAAGCCCCCTGTATTATTATCAAAAGAAATAAACCGAACACGTGCTGCCGACAAGCCAACTTTAAGGCGGGCACTTTAACCAACCGATCCCAATACACAGTATCAGCAGTTAATTATTACAACACTTTAAACAACATCCGCCACAATTTGGTGACAATTTAATTATTATGATAATCCATTTCTCGCGATGTAAAATACAGAAAAGTTTAAATTTGAATCGAATTCGATTTGATGTGTACGGACGTTAACCCACAGCCTTCAAGTGTAAAATCAAATCAAATCCGATTTTCAAATTTGAACTTCCTTCGTACTATTAAATTTTTACTGTTCAATTACACAATGATAAGTATAACCAACCATCCCCAATTTAAGTTTTCCTTCTCTCTAAAAAACAATAAAAATTAAAATTAAAACCAGGTACAACGGAATCCGGTTATTATAATCACGGATAATGTCATCAGTTGACTTTTGTTATCATAATCAGTCGGTCCCAACATATTATTTACTGTGTTTTTTTTTTAAAATCCATTGTTTAATGTTATCAGCCGGATATTGTTACCAAAAAGCACTATTCCCAAAGTGATTATAATAACCGGATTCCACTGTATTTATGATCACGTCTCATTCTTTCATAGAAAAGTAGTGATCACTGTCGAAAAACACGTGCCACCGCGAACTTTTTCTCACGATATATACAGTATATATAAACATGTCAAAAAAATATTTACACAGTATATACCTATAATTTCTGTATATATAGCGTACGTCCAAAACTAAGAAAAAAATCCATCCATCCCAATTATATACGTTCCCTAGTACATTCGAAATCATCTCTTGACATTTCCACGAGAGTGTAGACAAGAATGAAGTAGACGAAGAAGAAAAAAATGATTTAGAATGGTTTATAACACCTTTTCATTTAGCTCTTACTTCCGGGGTCTACGAAAATGATGCACAGTTGGAGTGGGGCAAAGCATCCATCTTCATAGTAAATACACTACTTCCATACGCTGCTAACCCAAGTAAAATGTATGTCTTCCCAAAGAAGAAGAAGAACAAACCATAGATGCTTTTCTCTTTTCATCGAAAAGTAGAAGACCGTTCATCTTAAGCAACAAACAACAAAATGAATGAATGGGTGGGAACGACAAGGGGGTTGTATTTTATCCTCTTTTATATATATATGGGTTTTTTTTCCTGGGTCGAGGTGGGGTAAAAGTCGAGTGATGGAATAAAAAAGAGAAAGAAAAAAAAAGACGATGGAAAAAGTAAAGACGTGTTGGGGTTTGGTGGGGACATTCGTTAAAGGATCGAGCTTTTGAAAGGTGGGGACGAAAACAACAACTACTTAAGGGTAAGAGAAAGAGGGGGGGGGGGTTGAAAAAGAAAAAGAAGAAGAAGAAGAAAATAGTAAATTGTGGAAAAGTAGAGGTGGGAAGGATGAAAACAAGATGGAAGAAGCCAGTGTCTCTCTCTCTCTCTCTCTCTCTCTCTCTAAATATATATATATAAAACTACATATATAGTATATAACAGCTTGTGGCGAGGAAAAGCGGCAAACGCCACTTGTCATGCTTAGCGCCAATTTGGCGTCGTCCGGTTGCAAACGGAGAGAGAAACACTGTCCGCCGGAAATCACGAGTTACGGACACCGGACAAATCGGCGACGGGATTTGCGGACACCGCCAACAGCGTCCGCTCGACGACGACGAAGATCTCATCGTAAATTGTGGTTAGCGTAAACATGCAACCGAGATAAAACTTCTTCCTCCTCCCCCCCTCTACCCTTACACCCCTCCCTCTTTATACCATACCCCCCTCTCGACCACTTCTATCTGCCTTCCATCTTCTATATACCTACCTACACACCCACCCCCTGTTACTCCTCTCTCTCTCTCGTTCTCTAACTTTTATACAGTAGTAGTAGTACCGGTGTGTCGTAATAACGACACGAAAAGGCGACGATGCATCACGCTAACGGGACACGGGAGCGGCATTACGCTATCAGCGCCACTCGCGACCGCCATGAATCACGTGACGCCATCTTTGAATGGTTCTAAACCTTTTCTCTTTTTTTTACTACTACTTCTTTTCTAAGTCTCGGTCTCCTCACTACCCCCGTGCTTTTCTTTATTACCCTCATCCACCGATCACGTCGCAATTAGAATGAATGGCCTTCCACCGAGACACACTTTTATTTTTATTTTATTTTGCTTTTCTTCTTCTTTTTCTAACTGGCAAAGAAGAAACTATGGCGTTACCACAATGGATACTAAGAGTTAAATTTTTAAAAAATTCTTTCAAATAAGTCATTAGTTTTATTATTGGACCTGTTTTATTCTCCTTCTAATTTTTTTCGGAACTCCTATGCTGATATATTGAAAGTACAAAACCTCTGAACCATTAGTTTGACGTACAATGGTCCTAGGAGGTTCTTATACTAGAGGAAAAGCAAAAGTTTTATACTAGCCTATCTTGTTCCAATATTTACTATTCCAAAAAATGTGATGAATATTCAGATGATATTTAGAGGTCGCTACCGGAGTTGGAAACCATGGTTTGACACATAGAAAGCAAAAAAAAACGAAAGTTTTATTTTGAATAGGGGCACCATCCTATTTTGTTCTAATATTCAAAACAGTAATATTCCAAAAATTTGGCCCATTTTTTAGATATTTAGAGGTGGATTTCATAGTTTGAAAGATTGGTTTAAAACATAGAGTAGGTAGCAGCAACAAGCGATTTTCAAATTCATTTTTTCCAAAACTTAAAAATAAGGACCCCCTAGTCCTAGTGTGTATACATACATTATCTTCTATTTTTTACTCTTTATCCATTTCAAACTTATTCGCACCCTTCTCAGCCAAGTTGTTAATAAGTGATGCGAATAAATAAATCCTGAATAATTTCAACAAAAAAAAGAAAAATCAAATTTAATATTTTTGTCATATGGAACTACGAACTTTAATTTATTCTTCTTGATTCGAAGTTCAAAAAAAAACCTCAACTTGAAAATCAGCCAAAATTCAATGTTTCGAAATTATTCCATTCGTTAGCTAATTGAACGTACAAAAGGGTCAAAAACAAAGAGGAAAAAATGGGGGGAAATGGGGAACGAGAGAGAAAAGCATAATCAATGCTTCTCGTGATTCAAAGTGACTAGGCGATTTGCATAATTACATTCCATCTTGACTGTCTCGCTAACTCCAACTTTCACGTATTAACGCTAATTCGCGTGGCAGTTTCACATATGTGACAAAACAGAAAGTGGGTAAAAAAAACGATTCTAGTACTAATATCGATTGTACTTAACCAAAAAAAAAAACTGATTAGACTTAAAACCGATAAATACCCCCATTTAAAAACATGTACTCTTTAACGTGGATCTTCTTCAAACACACAACAAACGAGTTATAAACGACAATACAAAAAAACAATACGTTTCAAGGTGAAAAGTGGGGGTTTTTCAATTCTGGTAATGAAAAGAAGACACCCACAAAAAAATTAGGAAGGAGATAAATGAGTGTTGCCAGGAGGTAGCATACGAGAGTAGGAAGGGGGTTTTCTCGTAGCAAATCTGGAACTGCTTGTCTCTGTCAATCAACATCCACCGTTGTGTATGTAGTCAGAGAGTACGTGTGTGTGTGTCGACAGCCTAGTGCCGCGAATTGTCCCAAAATCGTTCTAATAAATCGCGACTGTGGCTATAAAGAGACCCAGCGGGGGACTCCGACCGAGGACCCCGCGAATCAATCCAGAAAAGACGACCGCCCACGCAAATAAAATTATGACTCGACAACCATGACAGACCAGATGAGAGAGCTAAGAAAACGGCAAAAGACAATTTTTGAAGAAATTTCTCAAATTACACTACAAGCAAACTCTCAGTTTACGAATGAGTTTCATTCCAAAACGTTGCTGTTCGTCATACGTTTCGTTCGTTATGTGTTTCTTGCATTGCTAAACTTTTATTATTCATATTGTATACGTTTGACAGCTATTTCGATGCATTTAAAACCATGTACTAAACATTGAAAATGGTCTATAATATGTTTCATTACAAGGTATGTCTGCGTTATGGTTTATCGTGTACGAAACGTAACATAAAATAAAATGTTTAAAATAACAAAAATGTAAAATATTTATTCATATGAATTGTGATATTTGTTATGTTCATAAATTGGTCGTTTCAAAGCCTGATTCCATAAAACAAAAATCGTCTGGGATGTTAATATCGAAAATTAAGTAGAAAATCCTGGCACCTTTTTTGACGCATCGCTATACTGTCCTATATTAGCATATTTTGAAATCATTATTTATTTTGGTGTTGAAAAAATGGAATTGAAAAAAAGTGAAACAAGTTTGCACCAAAATAAAAGTGAAACGACTTTTATTAAAAAATCATTATTTGTTATTACTTCTGAATAACACATTGTTCTAGAATTGAAAAATTTTGACTGTTAAAAAAATTTCCATTTTTTACGTCAGATTTTGGAGAGATCATCAAATAGAAAAAGCAATGTTATAAATCACACTTAAAATTTATTATTTTTTGAAAAATATTATTTCAACATAAAAATAATATTCTTCTTCACAAAACCATTCCTTACTCTCAACCGCCATTGAAAACGAATAAAACCCGTTGGATGTGATTTAAACATCATTTCGTTTGATGTGCATCAAGTTCATTACTATCATTAGTAAGCTATATAAACTGGATTGTTATTATTATATTTCTTTTATACGATAAAAAAAAAACTCATAGTGGTGAAAATCCAAAAAAATATATATATATATATAAAATATAAGTCATCGTTTCTCTCTTTAGTGGAATATGAAGACATACAAAAAATGCATATAGCAAAATAATAATAAAAAAAATGGTGAAAGTAAAGTTAGAAAACAAAGTTGAGCTTGTCATGGAAAATAAATTGACTTGTTATTTCTCGACAATTTCTTTTTTCATTCTATTATTTTCACAGAAGTGGAAAAAGGAGAAGGGGCGAGGAGAAAAACATTGTCGTAACTTACACGAATTAGAAGAAAATATGAAAAACTGTCCCAATGTTTTCTTTATGGGACGCTGGACACGGACCTAGTACTATATACTACGTCAAGACAAACTCTTGACTCACTCGACAACGAATACAAAACTCTCTCCTAACATGACATGTGGAAGTAGAGAAGAAGAAAAAACAGGAGGAAGAATTGAATTTCCATTAAAACAACCCCCAAGAAGAGAAACGTTAGCAAAACACAGCAAGAAAAATGTATTACATAAACAACAACGCTCGGTTGAAGACTTGAGACGAAATCAAAACAGTTAATAAATATAGCTAAGCAAAAATATTTGATGTCAAAAAAAAAGAAGTTCTTGAAAGTTGGCTAATTTTAGCAAACTTGTTGTGATGAATAATGTTTAAGTGACCAGAAATGACAACCGTTACTTTTATAAGAAAGCGACGTTTTTACAAGGAAATTTGAGTTAAGCGCGAAGATTAAGACAGAATCAAAACAATTACTACAATACTATATGATTATTCAAATCTGTGATATAAAATATCATTGTATATCACAGTGTATATCACTATCTGTCTGGAACGCTTTTTTTGTGTAAACTCACGTTGTTATGGTAAACTCCCAGTGAGGTTTGGAGTTCACCATAACAATGCATCATGGAACTCTTCACCATAACCAAGCGAGTGTGTACATTTAAATTACAAAAATAAACTATGTGATGATGAAAAGCTCACTATATACAGTATATGTATAGGTTTTTGGGTACGTTACCATACCAACATAACCATACCATCATTAAAACGTGAACAAGCGTGAATGTGAACTAGTAATTAATGAACTGCAGTGAAAATTGTACTCAAATTTTAGACCAATGCTGAGAAGCAACATGAGTTTAAACACGGGATTTACTTCTTGTTATAACTAAAACATAACTACGCAAAATATGTAAAGCCCTTGAACATTTGCTAATTTCAGCAAATTACTTGTAACTTAGTACAGTGAAACAACAACGGTTGCTTTTATAGAGTGAAGCCCGCTTAATACGTTTCTTCAGGAACCATAAACATTTACTTAAATCAGAAAATGTCCCACAACTCGAAAATCGTATAAATATAAAGATTAATCGTAGTACTCGATTTATGCGAGAGGTTCCCTCACAAAATCGCATATAAGAAAAATTGTTTCACGTATACAGAGCAATTTGGAGGAATTTTCTCTCGTCAGATAACAGTGAAATCGCGATTCATCTTGTATAAAATTGTAGACGACCTTTTTCACTTCTTAAACGTGTAAACGTATTATGCTAAATCGTCTTATACGTTAAGTTAAAAAAAGTTCAGCGCTAAGCACTGTATTAAAAAAAAAATCAAATATCATTCTAAACTCGACTTCTCCAAAAAACCAGTAACACTCATGTTCGTTGAACATTTCGATATCTCCATCCCCTTTATAGGACATAATAATTCGGGACGCTGCAAAGAAAAGATGGCACCGATTTATTTCCAAAAAGGATGGCGTTTACCATTTCAATGTCCTTTCTTCCCGTATAACATCCACCCACCCACCCCAAACATACATACACACGTTATTGCATCCGGAATGTTATTTTGACGAGGAATGCAAAGCTATACAAGCACCGGGGGAAAATCGGGACAATTGCAACTGCTGACTGAAACACCCTTTTGTACCTTACCATTATGTATGGATGGGGAGAAAAATTAAGAGAGGGTGGATTCAACATAAACCTATAACCTAGCCCCCCCCCCTTTATTCCCTTTTACAATCCTAATATTTATTCGTATTATACGGCTCTTCTACCGGCTCCTATATAAAAGTCTTATTACTACGTTTTCGCTAAACTCCCTCGATGAGCATTAACCTTTCAACCGCTCTTTCCACCTAACTGTCCTTTTGACCATTTGCAAGTTTATACTATGGGTTGGCGAACTACCTTTCGGGACACCTCGTCCATTCAACTACATTCAACTCGGTGTCCGCTAATATTTACGACCCTACCGACGTTCAATGGACACGGTCGATGGCCCGAAAGTGAAGTAGCCATCCTTCAACCTCAAGTGAGATGGGTTTGTGTGTGTCCACCTTTAGTTAAATTCTTATCTCTTACGTTTTCCACTGCTATGTATATCGGGGGTAGCGCTCCACGTTATTTTAATGCGCTTTATATTAGATTCACTTGTGAGTTTGTGAGTGAATGAGCTAGAAATTGAACATATACTGCCATCTACAGGCGTTTATGAAAATATACTGTATAGTCCAATGTAACAAAAATCACATTTTGTATACCTATATCAGTCACATTTTGGTATTTGATCTCTTTAAAAAACGAATTTCTCCATAACCTCTTCTTTATTGTAATATTCCTATGGGATGTAGAAATTGAAAATAAAAATCAAGATAAATAAAGCCAATCGAAAATTGCAGAAACCCAAAATGGAATTACTCAACATAAATCGAATGTTTAATTACTGAAACATAGCGTAAATATAAATTCACATAAAACAAAACAAAACTTGTAGAAATGCAAAATGGAATTGAAGGCTTGCCCAGAATAACGTTGCATTTGACAATTCATAGTTTTGAGTAAATGGCAAAAAAAAGTATTCAGCAACACATTGATTGTCACCTATTAGGTGACTAATTTCGAAGTGATATATGTATGTTTTAGGTAGGTATGAGTTTGTCTATTGGCGGCATTAGTTAAGCCCACATATGAGGCACGGTTTTCCATAATAATCTCAATATTGAATTTTTGTAACATACAACGTTATTCTGGGCAAGCCTTCGATTATTACCGTACTCAAAGATCGCATACATAGAATTCGCATAAATCAAACGTACTAAAATCGCATTAAACAAAAAAACAAATCAGTGACACTCGTCGCAATATACATACTATTGTCATTTTACGTATCTGTGTGTATGTGAGTTTTTGTGTTTGTAGTGTTTATGCGTTAGTGTGTGACCTCGTTTGGCAGGTGCGTTTTGGTTTTCCCCTCGCCTTCTAAATCGCCGGTTAAACTGCGTGGATTTAGCCCGCTCGTGGAATTTCCAAAATCATCTTAAATTACCACCGAATGAAATGTTGCAAAATGGTGCCCTGCTAACGACTATAAGCGAGAGAGAAACGGAGATACCGAAAGAAGAGAAAATGGAACGGGGGGTTATCGTCGTCGTCGTCGTCGTTAGTAGTAAAGGGGGTTGTTGGCACACGAACACACACACACACTCACATAGCAATGCTACAGCGCAGGAGTATAGGTTCGAGGAAAGTGGATGATGGAGAAAGGTTTTAATTGGGAGCGAATTAACAGCCACTGTTTGTTGCATTGGGCGATGCATCGGGGGCTTAATTTGATATCGGGATTAATGATGGCCGTACACGAGGCCCAAATGAACGTCATCTCCACTAACCCCCTCCTCCCCCTTTCCTCTCCCCCCACCTCCCTTTTCTAAAACCTGACAAACGTTAGAACGGAAAATTTTCAATTTATTAATTGGCTCCAATTCCGACTATGGCACTCTTCCTGATTAAACGCCGTTGTCGAAGCTGCTCCTACTGTTGCTGTTACGCTTTCATTTTCGGAAGCAAACAATAATAACAACAACAACAACAAAAGCGGCACCCAATCCTTACGCAAACTTAACACCGCAAAGTATATATACGCATAAGACGAACTTTTCTCATCAAACGCCAACTTCCCCATAACGAGCGCGTGATTGCAAAAACAAAACAAAAAAAACTAATAAAACGGAAAATTAATTATTTTTACGGTTAATGTAGAAGATCGAAAACTAGAATAAAAAAATTACTAAAAATATACAGGGTGTCACAATATTGGACACATACTCATCTACGCTAAGAGAAATACACACAATGCCATTCAGATATTAGTTAATGCAATCGCATCTACAATGTTCAATTTATGTTGGAATATTTGTACTACTTTAACAAATGTTTCCTTTTGATTTCTTGACAGTATTATGTTTCAACACTGTTATGGCATTGTAATTCTATTGGTCCTCAATTGACACCTCAATAATCACATTTTTTGTATTGATATTTTTTATTTAAACCTGAAACAATGATTTAATTTAATTACACATACACTAAAAATTCAATATACAGGGTGTTTCAATTCTTAACATGTCATGAAATATAAAGTCGAGTGATAGTAACGATTTTCTTGTAAAATAAGAAAAAAAAATGACTTCCACTAGAAATCATCATAGTTCCAATGATTTATACAGGGTGTCAGAAAATAATTTATTCCATGCTAATACTGTTAATGATTTTGCTGCTAGATCAACTGCCACGTTGATTTCACTTTAACACACGTCATACAGCAATCAATATTCATTTAGACAGAACCGGAACTGTTAATATTTTTTTTTTTGTTTACACAGAAGGTTCCAAAAATGTCAAAACTGTATTAGAAATAGTTAAGGCTAGTTTACGAGTATCATCCCTAAATCATGTTATTCGAAACGTTGCAACGAATAACAGGTGGAAACCCAATGCAAATGGTAGCCTCGAGTGAGACGTGTTGTTTCACGGCTGAAATGGTGACCAATAGCCGACAGGCAATAGAGGAGGGGGGAGTCCCTAACTCTCTCAAATCCATCCCAACCTAACCCCTTTCCCTACAAACGCCCCCATCCCTTTTGCCCCCCATCTCAGCATCGCTTAACGTATTTAACAGACCATCGGTGCAACCCGGGTCTAACCCTAATTTATCGAATTAGGCAGCGGTCTGGTCGAGGCCACTGTCACGAATGATAGTCAACAGAGCACCATTCGCTTGTTTGGAGTATGAACAAAGCGTTTGTTGCCTAAAACTACCCGAACTTACTCGACCGAGCAAATATTATTCGACCAAACGCTAAACGACACCTCAAACAATCCATCGTCTAAAACGGTTCTCTCTCTATATATATATATGTTCCAAATGAACGAGAAAATCAACTTTAAAAACCATCATCTGCACTAAATATATCAACCACAATGTTAGCACTACACTATCATGTTGACCATTACAAGTTGCTCCCTTTGCATTACATTTGAAATCCAAACAGATATTACAAGAAATTATAGGAACAAGTATCAGAACATTGAAAATGCTTTTTAAGCAAAACGCTTTATGTATAGTTTCGCTTTATGCGATCTTTACGATATTCGATTTATGCGAGCTTTGAGAAATTTCATTTTCCAGTTCTGTTTTCGTTTCGATTTGTGCGATTTTTGTTGCATACTTATGTAATAAGTTTTCTAGGCAATTCCTTATAACCAAAATAATACACTTTTTTCCTTCAAAAAAGTGTCAAATCTCCCTAGGTATGGATGTTTTTTGAACACCCTGTATGCGTTCTTCATTTGATAAAAAACAAATCATTCTAAAATAAACTCTGACAAAAAGCACATTATACTGTACATGTGACACTTTGTACTGTAGTATGAAACCCCATTCCGTGAATCCTTAAATTTCGAACGACGTTCTATCTTAGTGAATTTTATAATAATAATATACAGTGTGACATTTGGAATTTTTAACATAATTTTTTCTTCTTCCAAGCAACAGTATAAATGTGAAAGGTGGTGATGATCATTACGAAAGAATAAATTAAAGTTCATTTACATGTGCAAATATCACGTGCAATGGTTTTTTATTTTAAATAACTAAAAAAAAAAGAAGTCAGAAAAATAAAAAATAAAAATCTAAGAGATGCTTTCTCACTCGTTCTTTCTCCCTTTCCTTCAATTTTCATACTTTTCTCATTTGGTCCCGATTTGAATAAAAAGACCATCAGTGCCCCTACCTTGAAAAATTAGGAGAGAAGAACGAAGGGAAAAAGGAGAGAAAAAAAAATCGGGTTATCATGGCGCACGCGCACAAAACCCCACCCGCCTCTTACCACCCCCACACATTCAACCCCCGTTCTGATTTTTTTTTTAGATTACCCCCCCTAGAAATACACCCCCTCCCCTGAAAAAAAAACCACCCCCTCTTCTCGACACGCTTCGATGCACCTTCTTTTCCACTCACTCCCACCTATCAAACCCCCAACTCGCTAGGGGAAAATGCCAAAAAAAAAAATATAATCTGTGATTACTTTTTTACCCTCCATATTTTTTTAAAGGAAGGGTGAAAAAGGACATTTTTAAAGAAAAAAAAAATTTTTTTAGATGACGTGTCGCAACTATTTTATAACAAAAAATTTAACAAAAAATAAAATAGAAATTAATCAAGCCAACTTGCAACTATAAATCGTTAAGCACCTATATTGAATAATTTTTGTACTATACCACAATCGCATAATGAGGAGCTTTTCTGGCGTATAACGAGCAACTTAGAAAATTTCCTGTCGCGAATATTAGATCACACGAATTTTCGTATTATCTCGAATTGATTTCATGGTTTCGTTAGTGAACACTGGAGGCAGAGTGAAATTGAACCTAGCAATCTATCAACTTGTGTACAACCACAAAAATCGCACAATAGCAAAAATTTTCTCTGGTATAAGAAACTCGTATAAATCGAAAATTAAAAGAAAACAAGTACATTGAAAAAATAATGTTTAAGAATACGCTTTATATAGTTTCGATTTATGCGAACTTTTCCGAATTTATTAAAAAATTTCAATTAAAATAAAATGAATTTAAATTTTTGCGAATTTGTATTTACGCGAATCTAGATTAATGCGATCTTTGAGTAACGTGACATTCAATTTCTGCAAGTTTTGAGTAATTCCATTTTCGATTTCTGCAATTATCGATTCGATTTTGTGCCATTTTTTGTTGCATCAGACTCGTGCGATTTTTGATTTATGCGGTTCTATTATGCAATTTTTAGCACATTGAGGTATACAGTATATTATCATAAACACCTGTAGGTGGCAGTACACGTCCAATCCCCAGCTCACTCACAAGTGTAAGCTAATATAAAGGGTATAAAATAATTTCAATCAAAAAATTGAACAGCATTTTTAGACGCAAAATATCTAGCTCAAACAAGTCGCTGTGTCAAACAGAAATCCGATTCAAATTTGATCTACCATTTATATTATGAGAAAACAAAAGGCAACCCAATTTCCTTTTTCTACTGTGCTAATGGTTACTCGCGAGGATGAATTTTGCATCAGTTGACCAAAAACAAAACAAAAAATACATAAAAATAAAATATGAACACAATGTTGTGTATCGTGTACGTCGAGACGTTATGATTTGAGTAGTGTTCGTCGTTGTCGTCGTCACGTTCCAATTAAGGCAAATGGAGAGAGTCATTCATTAACCAACTCGTCGCATGTTTTTATCATAGAATGTTAATAGATTTTTCCCAACGACAACAAAAGGCACCAACAAACATCAGCCTATTTTCATTAACACTTCTCAAAACTACTTATTACGAATATTATACCCAGGGTGGTGATGACGACAAGCTTCTCTCCCATTCGACAAACTGCGTCAACAAAATATAAATTCTCCCATTTAAAGTATATATACAAACAAAACACATGATTTCGGCAAAGAAAACTTCCAACGAAAACGACAGTTGTTTTGAGTGAAATTAAAAATGAATTCAGACAAGTGTTATTTGAATCACAGATAGTGTTATAAATGAGGCTATTGTTAGCATTATCAGTCGGTCCCAACACATTGTTTTAGTTCCATCGTTTAATGTCACCAGTCGGCTATTGTTATCAAAAAGCACTGGTCCCGAAGTGATCACAATAACCGGATTTCATTGTATTGCAATACTGCAAAGTACTTCTAATACGAAAAATCGGCATAGGTTTGGTTACATTTTTAACGTTAAAGTGTAAAATTACGTTTATTCGGAAAAATTAGTTAAATGTAATGTAATAAAGTATGTGAAAAAAAATAATAAGATAACTAGTTCAAATGTAAAATATTAAATCTTCAATATCTTCAATTTATGCAAGTTCTATATACCTTGTATACGTGATTTTGTAGAAAGAAAAAAATCTCTCAAATGCTCGTTATAGGCAAGAAAATTTCACTACTATGCGATTTTGGGCAGCGGTGAACGAGTGACTACACGCTGTAGTTTTTGTCACTTCATGGGAATTTCGACATGAGCGATTTTCGATTTACGAGAAGATTTAACGAATCCCTCGCATAAATCAAAATATTTAAGAACATCCTGTATAAACATGTGAAAAAATTCTTTAGGCGCTTTTCTTCTACGATGTGTTCGCCGTATGCTATAGTCCTAACGCTATGAGAATATCTACTGTAGTACGGTACTTTACTACTTCGTGGAAATTTCCAAACTATGCGAAGTTGACAAAAATATTACTTAACACCCTTTTACACCAGACCCTTCACTTTTTTTATTCCGTATATTGTATTACTGTAGTAAACACCTTTTACCCCTCAAAAGAAAAATTGCCAGAAAATATATAAAGGGTGTCGAATTTTTTTCTTCTTCTTTTGGTCGTCACTACTACTACTAGTATACCATGTAGTCGTAGTAGCAGTAGTAGTAGCGTCAGGAGGCGTCTTGAAACGAGCCCACAAACGGCCGATGCGAGTCGACCCTTAAAGCCCCTACTACGGTCGAAGAGAAGAAAAGGGTTCTTTATGGGTCGCTAACCGAAAGGTCCTTTTGTTTTAGGACTGCGGTCGTCGAAACGGGCCATCTGGTGGCGACCTCGGCGGAAACTGCCAAACTCTATCTTTTCCCCACCCCCACCCCCCTTATCACCCCCTTTCCCTCTCAACGACCCAACCGAGAAAACGAGCTTGTTAAGAACAGCTTCAACACCCATCTCAAAACACACATACACACAATACCCCGCCCCCACCCCTTCCCAACTCTTTTCTAAATTCTTTACTCTTGTTCTTTTCTTGACTATTTTTTTTTCGACATCACACAACAATGGAAAAACTGTCCCATTGTCTTTCTTCTGATTACAAAAACACAATGTCTTTAATGACTATTTGGTTTTTTCAAAAGTTTTTTTTGTCATTAATATTTGTCAAATTATAGAAATTGACAAAAAAAAACGTGGAATATTTTTTTTTATACCTGGTGACGTTAAAAGTACGTCTAAAGTTTACCCAATGAAGTTTAATTAGGACCATGATAAATTATATAGTAATCAGCCTACCGTTTTTTTACGTCATCAATATATAAACTTGTTGTGTTGTGTAGTGTGTACCAGTAATATCACCAAGAAAGTGACAAAGAAATTGACATCGTCTTACCTAGAAAAACAAGAAAAGAAAACACGTTAGTTAGCGGTTACAAATTTATTTCTTAAAACGTAATGATATTGCAGAAGCCGTAATTTGATAAACAACAAACAATAAAATCAACTATTTTTTTCGGTGATAAATAGTTATTATAACAATGTTTACAATATTTTTTGTGACACGATTATTCATATACCACACTATGGATTGTATATTTCTTTTTATAAGTTTTGGCATATTGAGATGAAAACGTCAATGTGAAACGAATAGAATAAATATTGAAAAATGCAATGTTGCGAAACTCCAGCATTGCTATTCACAAATCAACGTTTGTGAACAGCAATGTTGGAGTTTCATGGTAGACACCCTGTATACCATTTTCTCAAATTTTACTAAAATTATAAAGAAAACTACTTATGTAGGAGATTCTCGATTTATGCGAGGATTACGTTACACGTAAATAGAAAATGGCATATTCCAAAATTCCCGTAAAATAAAAAAAAATTTCAACTTCAAGAAATCACTTTCACCGCACAAAATCGCATACTGCGAAATTTTCTTGCCTATACCTAGCATCTGGAAGAATTCACCTACTCTCGTCGCATAATAATCAAATATAACATACTAGATAAAAGCCCATCATCTAACGGATTCTAGGATTATTATTTTTGATTTGAATCCAATGGGAGAATGCTTTGAAATTTCGCGCGGTTGAATGCCATTGGGTGATGCTAAGCCAATTAGCTATAGGTGGACAGACATGCATTAGAAAATCATTATAGAAGATAAGGAACACATATAAAAACTAAATCAAAAACTTTCTGTACTTTTTTTATGATTAAGTGCAATGGATGCTTATCGCCTGCAAATCGCAATTGAAGAACTCAGAATTGAAGGTTTAACTACCTTCAATTCTGAGTTCAATTCTGAGTTCTTAAGTCACTGATTTTTTGCAATTCGTTAACAGGGACTTAACACCTTTTTAATTACGAGTGCTTCAATTTCTCTACACACTCATCGTTTCTAAATTTTCACTACATTATAACTGTTACATTGAAACGCTATACTCATCTTGAACAATGCTTTGAAGTTACATTTTTTTCACAAAAAAAAATAAATAGATACAAAGAAGAAAAAAAAACAGTAGTAGTAGTAGTAGTAGTGAAGAAAGTCATCTTCAATGCACAACACCAGACACGAGTACCATTAGACCTAAAAAGACGAGAAAAAAACACACAACTTTGCAAACACACATATTCTCTTTTTCTTCTTGTATGTGTATTCAGTCGGACTTTTCTCGTTACTTCTTTCCCCTACCTCTTTTTCACATTTCACTTTTTACTCTCTCTCTCTCTTTTCCCCCCTCTTTTTTTTTTTAGTTTTCCTAGCCATGTTTTGTTCAGTCGGTGGGTGTTTGCTAGTGTTCCAAGGGGTGTCGGAGCGAACATCATCATTTCTCAGGCCAAATCGAATCACTCGACGCAGCCGTTGTGCATGCATTAAACCGAGAAGACAGCTTGCGTTTTGGTAGAAGATGTAGAAGAGGAGGAGGAGAAGCAGAAGACGATGGTAAAAGTAGTATAAAAGAAATAGAGAAAAAGTAGCAAAAGGAAGAAAAGAGACGACGACGACGACGACCGAACTAACATGATGACTGGAGCACTACAAGCAGCAGCGCCACTCAACGTCATTAAACCGATTGCCTCCATAATCATTAGTGAGGTGATGGTGGTAGTATATATATGTATTTTTTCTTCTTCCTTTAAATCTTTTTCTTTTATTATAATTCGTTGTTGTTGTTGTTGTTACTTGATGTTGTTGTGTGTTGTTTTTACACCACGTGAGCGATTTGGCACTAGAATAAAGGTGTTGTTTCTTTTTCTAACGTTTTGTTGTCTTGTTTTTTTTTGTACACATAAACAGCTATGTGTACTATGGTTTTTGTTTATATGATAAATTAGAAAAGTAATTGCACGTAAAAACCTTTTTTTTGTGTGTGGATATAAACATTTTTAACCGAAAATTAATGAAAGACATTTAATTAGTTAACGAACTGCATTTTCTAAAATATTTTTTGTACAAAATCCTATCTTTCAAAATTTACATTGAATCGTACAATATTTGGAGAAGCTTATTTTCTAAACGTCTTAAATAAAAATCACAATTTTTTCAAGAAACAGGTTATTTTTTATTCATTCGACCATAGACTTTGCATATAAACGTGGTTTTTCAGAGTGCTTTTCAGTAGAAAATAATAAAAGTTTTCAGTTTTGAAAATAACATAATTTGGAATCAGTGATGCACAGATAATTGTCAGAACATCTTATCTCAAAAAATTATTGAAATGGAGATGAATCGTTTTGGAAATAAGCTCTTCATTTGTTCATAAAAATTGCATTTATTCCACTAAATACATAATTTAAACTGATTTCCTTTTAAATGCATCAATATTACGGCAACTTCTGGGACACCCTGTATATATCGGTCTTTATAAAAAGGTGGTGTAAAAAAAAACCAAGCCAGCTCAGAGTGGAAAAACCAAACTCTCCACACCAAGGTGGGTTTTGTCGATTGGACCATTTCTAGAAAAGAGGGATGAGAAAGAGAGTTTGTGTGTGTGTGTGTATATACTGGTCTTTTTATCCTACTGACCACTGCAAAGACCAAATAAAAAGAAAAAGAAGAAGAAGAAAAAAGGTGGAAGTCGTTCTTCGTGGCAGCACTACAAACCAAGGTCGGGTGCGTTGGGAAAAGAATTTAATCTGGGACCTCGAATCTCATTTGGACAAGAGCCACATTTCACGGTGAAGTAAAGAAAAGGCACCGAGTGGCCAAGATGAAAAGAAGCAGAAGAAAAAACGAATGAGAAAGAAACGAAGAAGAAGAAGAAGAGAGAGAGAGAGAGAGAGAGAGAGAGAGAGAGAGAGAAAGAGTGAGCAAAAAAAAGGAGACATAAGACGACGACCTGGAGAAAGCAACGTATAAAATAAACCTATATAACAGAAAGACAGGCCTTATATAACAGAAATAAAACCACAATCCACAAATGATTCGAAAAATCAACTAAAAAATCGTGATTCGAAAAATCAGCTAAACAGAAAAATCATCACCAGTAGCCAATATAAAACTGTACATTACAATATAGAAATTATGTTTGTTCCAAAACACCATAACTCAAAGTCTATGAAACGTAAATGTCTAAAACTTGATATATTTAACGAAAGGGACATCTATCGTGTGCACCTAATTGTTAGTTTTTCAATTACCATTTTTAGTTTAATAGTTACAAGTTTGTTTTCAAAAACTCTCGATAGATGGCGCTACCGATATTCAAAGTTTAAATCTATATCGCGAATAAACTTGAGGGAAAACAGAACTCATAAAATCATTAAAAAACCAACTAAACAGAAAAATAGCTTCCACCTATTTCATTCGCATTTGTAACATTTGTATATGTTGCACTTTAAATCCACGGAGTTCACCATAACAATGTGAGTGTAAACAATGATATTCACTGGATAAAATCTTAACAATGAGAAATTGGAACGGAAAAAAATAGCCCATTATTGGCAATACGAGTTAAAAGACATAAATGACTAACATGAGTAAGTAACATGAGTTAAAACAATGATTGCATAATGAAAAAATAGCTTTCTCGTCATTATTGACGGCATAATAAATGTGTATGGTATAATAAGAAAATGTTTGTTTCACAATGCCATAACTCAAAGTCTATGAAACCAAAATGTCTAAAACTTGAAATATTTTATAAAAAAAACCCTTGTCGTCTGTATCTAGTTATTAGTTTTATAATTATCATTTTCAGTTTTATAAGTACTACTAAGTTATAAAACATTCTCGATAGATGGCGCTAATGATATTCAAACATCGTTTCAAAAATAACATTATTAAAAATAAATCAAACACGTATATTCAAGCTACAGTTTTTTTCTAATAGACATAAATTATTTCAATATTAGAATTATGTAATGTTTACAACATCATGTCGCATAAACCCAGAAGAAAAAAAACTTGTTTCCATAGTATTATCAGTGTGAAAATAAAAATTCAATAACAAACAGTTGACGCAAGAGGAAATATGACACCAATAGAACAGTGTGTCTGGATGAGATTTTACAGTCACCAGGAGGAGCAGAAATGGGAATAAAGTAGGGGGTGGTAGAAGGAAAAAAAAAAGTGGAAGAAATTGGAAGAAAAAGACATGGTACTGTGCTCGTCTAGCACAAAGCCGATTCCAATGAAAAGAAATGGTTGTTGCTCGCCACCGACTCTCTGATCATAAAAATTTCCCTTTTCTGGGTCGATGCAAAGAAAGAGAGTGCGACATGGTGGACGACACCCAAAAGAAATGAAAAGAAAGAAAATAGAAGGAGAGAAAAAATGAAAAAGAAAAAAAAATTGAAAGAAAAAGCTCCGCCCGAGAGGCAGCTTCCCCGCGAGGCTCGCTTGCATGGCCATTGATTTAAGAGCTCGGATCGATTGCCAAGAAGACCTAAGAAGAAAGATACGAAGGAAAAAAAAAACGAAGAACAGATAAAAAAAAAGAAGTAGAAAAAAAGAGAAAACGTGACGATAATGATAATAATAATAATTATTATTATTATGGTAGTAAAAAAAAATATGTATACCGAAGAAAACGTGAGCGAGTAGTAATCCGTGATGAAATAAATAGTGAATGTTCTTGGATGTTCAAGTTGTATAACACTTTAAGATAATCGGTCTACATCATTGTCAAGTTTCTTTGTGTGTCTGTTGGGTCTATACAAACCAAACGCTATAGCTATACGAAATTACTATAATGTTCTGTTTCAAATTTCTAGGTCAACGCAACTATTTTCAACTGTCAACGTCGTCTTGTCAATTCCGAGATATGGACATTTTAAGTCCAACATTTGCTCATTGAGTGGTTATGTGCATGGTTAATGCATGAAGGTATATCATAGTAACCACTTAGCACCCAACAAACAACATTGTGCCACGATGCTTTGAATTTATCGTTATGAACACCCTGCAAACAACCCTGATATTGTTTCAACAATAGCTTGTTTCCACGGTTTCAAACAAAATCAAAATATCCATGTACCAAGCACGGGATTCACGACAAGTAAACTACCGCTACAAAATTTCCTTCATTTTTTTTTTGCGACACATATGCGATTTCGCGCTACAGAAATTTTTTCAGATATCCGTTATGATGCCAAAAAGTCTCGCTATTATGCCATTTTCTGATGTGAACGTAAATAAACACGCCGGCACCTGATGATTTTCTACCAGAATGTGTGCACTACTTGTGACACAAATCGTAGTCCTCCGCTGCAGTGCATTTGTATTTTATTAGAATTTAGATATTTGCGATTTAGGATTTATTCGGATTTATTTAAGTTTTTTCGCAGTAAAATGTAACTTTTGCATAAATCGAAAATCTCGCGATACAACCATCCACTAGTGAAACCTCCAAACACACAACTGACCATCTTATTTGCAATTTGAACAACGAGCTTCGCTGGGCAACGCTTGTCACGATATTACAACTATCAGTACTAACGACTGGTATATTACACGTAGTAGGGGCCAACACTTTATTTACACTTCGTTGCAGAAGTGTTGTGTGTAGACAATTAGGCTTTTAGTGATCATCACTATCGTTTCCTCCTCCGCAATAGCAACAACTCTTGCTACTCCTATAATACGTCGTCGTCGTCGTCGCTGTTGCCGCCGCTTCTAATTCGCTAACAAAATTTTCGCTAAGAGGTTAAGTAGTTCGAGTGGCTTAATGGACTAACGCGAGTGTTAACGAGCAATATTAACGGTAGACCGTAAAGCACTTCTAGGATGGAGCATTTAATGAGTTTCGTTTCCATGCACCGTAAAACTCATGCCAAAGCGGCTACAACTACTACTACTTTACTAAATTTTCTACACCTTCTTCAATTTTTCAAGCGCACACATCACAACACCCTTTCAGCGTACATACACTACGTCTCTAACAACACCCACCACAACCATTTTCATGTTTATAATCCTGATCTCTAACATTCGCCATTACGTTTTTTTAATTACCGAATTCTAGTGTTATTTTGGTTATTATCGGTCTTTAAATACATGGAAATAAAATTGATCGGAAACAAAGTGGATAACGAAAAGTGTAAAAAACAAACAAACAAACCACCCATCAAAACCAGAAGTCAGAAGCAGATAGCCATAGTATGCAGTGTTATTACTTAGTTCTTAAATACATTTAATGTTGATTTTTTTGTAGTAACCGGATTCCATTGTATTTAAGAATAAATAAAAAATATTGACAAAAATTCAAATAACAGCTTAATATCATTGTCACGTGCTAATTTCACGTTCTGAACGTAGCCTACATGATTTGAGAATATTTTTTTACCATTTTATTTTGCATTCTAAAACCTTTTATGACAATCTCTAACAACTCCCAGATTTAGTTAATTACCACTAGCTTAACCAAACACCACAATGAAATACCAACCAACCAACCAGCATAGAAAAACACTAACAACCACTTTAAACTAACACAGAAAATGTTTGCTCGCAAGATGATGACGATGATGAAGACTACCTTCGAATTTACGACCGGTTGCCTTTCGTAGTAAAAGAGGCAACCTAATGACGCCCGGCTGGTAGATATTAGCGCGCAGGCCGTGGAAGCGACCAAAAGCGCCGACCTAAGGGGAAACCCGGGTCGCGACCAAAGGGGGCCCCTAACCCCTACATCCAACCCCGAAATGGCCATTAGACCAAGCGGAAAGACGGGGCTCCGACCCCCCTTTCGAGCCACCCCGAAGCCCCCGACCAACCCGAGCGAACACATCAGGCCACGTCCTACGCCCAACGGGCCAACGCTCATTTGCATCAACCTTCACCTGCTGCTACTACTAGTGCTTTGCTCTTGATGTTGCTACTACAACTGCAACGAGCGAAAACATTCGCTCGAGAGAGCAAAATATGCAACAGGACTAAAAGAGGAAGAAAAAAAAAGATGGAATCATCGTTGGAATGTTGCTTATGATCGTTTTAAGAGAGAAATGGAGAAATGAGAGAAACGCGACAAAATTACTCGACTTGTGTTGGTGAGGAGTTGGGTCGTTAAACCGAGAGAATTTTGGAACTAACTCTTTCATAGAAGGTGGATGCCAAAATAAACAACCAGCCAATAACAAGCAAACCTCTAATTTAACCGGCTAGTGAAACTAGAGATAACAGCTAAAAGTTAATCGTCTGTTGTAAACATGTATTTCTTTGCATTTCGTGTTATTTCATAAAGTATTTTGTAAAGAAATCGTCGAATTAATGCGCGAATTCCGTATAAGCGATTCCTTATGCGAGGCGAGAAATCCGCTTATAGAGAATGATTCGCTATTATGCGTTTTCTTTTTGTTTTGGCATTAGTGCACCAATATCTGAACACTCACACTGAAGTTTTGTCACCTTATGAAAATTTTTATGAACGTGAATTTTTATCTATGCGAGATTTGCACAACAACTTAATCTTCGCATAAAACTAGAACGATCTGTATTGAACTGTGCAAAAGTAGAAAATCTATTTTACGTGAATAAAACACAAGTTTATCGATAAAATTTTACGTTTTAACATATTAATAATCGCTACAAATCTCCAACACGAAATTCTGTTACATGTGTAAGATTATTAAACGTATAATCTCGGGACTCATGATAATCTCAAGACTCACAGCATCTTCTTATCTGCCATCCTAAGAAACTATGTATATTAAACCAAACATTTTAACTACCCTATTACAACATCACAACTTTTCCCACAAATTGACGTTCATCTCACTTCTTCCGGGTGACGAAGAAAACGACGTAAGAACTAATAAAACCGGACAACGACGTTTTAAAACTTCCTCCTTTTCCCAGCAGATCAAGATCAGAGGGGGACCTAATTTAGAAAGTCGACCTAGAGGACCTTCTGCGAAATTTCTTTGCCCACCTCTTATACTGGCCATCTCGGGCTATAATCAACAAACAATGCCCTCTGGGAACACCTCGAAACGAAGAAAGGCCTCATTACCTTTCGAGGTGACCACCACCATCGTGGGCTTTTGTCCCCTGGTGATATCTCCTACTGCATCTTAGTGGGCGCATAAAAGAGACCAATGTACAAAACTCTCGTTCATATACTAAAACTTCCCTCACACCCCCATCCCCTTTTGTATCCCCGAAACTTGCAAATGACTTTTCTCGCCACCATCCTAGTTGCAGGCTATCTCTAAAGAGAGGAAACTTAACAAAGACTCGTTTCCTGAACAAATACACTAACAACATCCTTCCTTTGTTAAACAATAGACTTGAAAAGACGAGTCTACGTATCAACACTGCAATTGGATCGTCTTGAACCATACCGAACTAAGTATATAAAAAAAACCTTCCATTTTAGAAAACGATGATTTGTTTGTCCATAAGGTTACATGCTATTCCGATTAGTTCATAGTTCTGTTTAACTACCTCTAATTAGTCCAGCAATAGAACTTTTAGTCTATGGCTAGATCATGACTTAGTGGCCTTATTTCGTGCATTAACTCGGAAACTGTAAAAAGTTAGTTCACAATGATTTAAGGTCCATTTGGTTTGTTTATAGAGTTGCATGCTATTCCTATTGGTTCATAGTGCTGTATTACTCTAATTGGTCCAACGATATAATTGCTAGCTTATTCCTAGATCAGGACTTAGTGGACTCATATCATGCATTAACTCAGAAACTGCAAATAAACAAGTTAGTTAGTTCACTATGACCAATTCGACATAAAGCTCCAACAACACGATCCAATTCGACATAACGACATACTTTTTTTTTAATTGTTTCTTTGTAATAAAAAAAATGAGGACCTATACAAGAAGATACAAATATCGAAGGGTTTAAAAAACCAAACCCCCAAAAAAAGCATCTTCGTTTCTAATAAACTGCACGAAGCTCATCTCCTATCTTCATATAACCATCAAGCGTCAGATTCATTACTTTCTTGCCACACTCGAGAATACAAAAAGAAAATTAGAAAGAGAAAAAAAAATAAGGCAATAACGGTGCTCGTCATCGAGAAAGTCACCGACCTTCGAGGTTGTAACATCAAAAGAACGAGAAGACAAAAATAAAAGAAGAAGAAGAAGAAGCAGAAGGCGCAAATTACCTCTCCGAAAAATATCCAATTCGGACGCCACATGTCCTTGGAATCGCCAATCGCCAAGTTAGAAGAATAAGAGAAGAAGAAAAAAAAGGAAGATATATAAAAGGGTAGGAGAGAAGAAGAACAAAAAAAAAATGGAAACTGGCGACGAAGATTACCGAGCCCACTCGCTGTGATGATGATGGTCGTGTCGAGATATTACTAGGCACAGCGATGGGAAGAAAATGATGATAGAAAAATCAAGAACGAAGACGAAGAAAAAAAAAACCCAGCAATGTAGCAAATGTTCTCTGAAAATCGGTTTCGAAAGACTTTATTTCCCTTACGAAAAATATGTGTAGCTTTAAAAGTAAATTATTCTCAACCATACATAACTGTATATTGTACATTATTGTATATCTAGATCTAGACCATACGCACGCACATATTGAACGTGTATAACTGATGTATACAGTATATAACAAACAAAATATCGAGATATTTATCAATTTAAGAGCTTCAGGCAATATAATGATAAACCACATTTTTTTAAAAAATTGTTCAGGAGAGTCGTTTTTCTAGTGAGAAACTCCATAGAGTACCACACTGAGAAACGTGGTGATTTTCTATATTATGCTGTCATTTTCTGGAAAATCTAGGAAGTGGTGATTAAAGAGCTAGAAACATTACCGAGGAACAGTTTGATGTAAAAGTTTTTAATTTTTGAGAAAACAAACAAAAACAAAGTGTGGTTTATCATTATATTGCTCGGAGCCTTTCAATTCATCTGCAATATAAAAATCACACGTCATTCAAATCTTCTTGGCAAATAAGATTTCATCACCCACACCACACCAATTCAATCTCTCTCGTAGCGCAATAAAGCAACACGTTGGTGCAATCCTAATCATCGTCATCTAAGAGGGTCCTAAAACATTTCCACACGTGTCTTATTTCGTTATTACACACCCACTTCTCTACAGAATAATAATACTAAAGAAGAAAAAAAAACCGAACCGAAAAATGATTCTGTCCCATCCTTTCCAACCCCCCTCTTTTTTTTTACCCTCCTCCTCTTTACACTCGTTTTCATCGTTCATCTTATACTCGCCACCTGGTCGAACGGGAGTTTTATGCTCCGAGATAAAGCACGTGAAAAACCTACTTATCACTCGTAAAACCCACATGCTGCCTACTACACCTCTCGACGAGGGTAAAGATGGCAAGATGATGATCATGATGATGATGATGAAGAGAAGGATGCTGCTGCTCAAGAGGTGTCACGTGATCAACTTTCACTCTCCCCACTCTCTACCTCCACTTATAACCAAAATAGTAAAGAAAAAAGATGCACCCTTTAACAAAAGGTTAATAATAATAATAATGATGATAATGATAAAAATTTTAACCCCCCCCCCCAAAAAAAAAGAGAGGACGTTTAATAAAGTACCGGTATTCGATAAGTCGTCCCCACTACTTGTCTTGATCTCTCGTTCGTTTTATTTTTACTCCAGCGCAAAACTTAATGCAATTATGATCATGTTACTACCAACGATGCTGAGCGCCTTATATGTAACGATGGCGCTTGTGCATCGTCATATACATATAA
>JAQIWH010002191.1:0-26038 GCA_034695005.1 Cryptops parisi | reverse complement strand
AAAAATGAACCCAACATAACATACGCTAAAGTCACTATGGTACTTGCAATACCCCTTCCTGTAAGTTATTTTCCACTTGTACACTATTCATTATATGAACGTCGTTCATATGATAAAGAACAAATGATTGCTAACAATACCAAACAGTTATCACGATTTCCGAATACTGTTGAAGATACTTGTACTTTCACTTTCTTAAATATTTTGAATTTTCAAATTATCTAAGAAAGTGAAAGTACAAAACCAATTAAGAAATGATAAAAGTTACTTAATTGAAAGAGACATATACTTAGCAAAACAATTTTAGTCATTCAATACACAGTATTATTCAGCAATATAAAAGTTTTGTGAACTATAAAGCACAATATATACCGGCTATCATAAAAAAAATAGTTCTTACCTTGTACCAGTAACATGAGCAGTTCATCTATCAACGCGGAGATTCCAGAAGCATGGATATTGGGTTTTCTAGGTGGTAGGGGACAACTTCCTCAGCAATCACAGTGAACGCTATCATCATTTCTTCCACCCACGTGATGCCTATCGAAGAGTGGTCTATCATTGATTGGTTGGTCTCTTTTGGTATTGTACACAATTATGTTTATGGACTGCAAAAATTAAGAAAAATGTAAGGTAAAATCCTTTAAACAAGAAGCAGCCTCCTTAACAGTACTGAACGTTTTTTTAACAAGCCATGACGACCAGATAATAAAGGCTTACAACTTAATTGATTTTCCCTTTACACATTGTTATAGTAAGTGTCACCGTACAACTTTACGTACAAACACGTTTACGGTTTCTTTTTTTAACTCAAGTAATTTTTATAAAAAATGTTTTTTATTTTTTCGGTATCATGAAAATATACCTTAAGTCACTTTCAAACCATAAACCATAAACGTACCCTGTATTTAAAAATGTTTAAGCGCTAACACACGATCATGATCATGATATTAATTAAAATATAGATAAAAAATAGATAAAAGTTACAGTGGAATCCGATTATTATGATCATTATGGGACTATAGTGCTTTTTGATAACAATAACCACTGACCATGAATAAAAAAACCCATTCAATAATGTGTTGGAACCGACTGATTATGATAATAGCTGATTGAAAACATTATCTGTGATTATAATAAGCGGATTTCACTGGACTATAAACTTTATAGTTGTAAATTTCAGCATCAGTATGGTACAACATGATATAGGTTCTCCCTCGTTTTATGCCAGTGCCTCATATGCTACTTTGCTGTTATGCGAAGTATGTTGGCTTTCTTAGAGAAGCCATCTAAGAAACTCGTTATGTGAGAGAAAAATTCGCTATTATGCGATTCTGTGCAAAGGTATACAAGTGAATAGTGATTGAATGCCTCTGCAACTTCTGCTTTCCATTCACAATATGTTCGTACAACATGTATTGTGACGAAAATTCTGGTCTTTGTGCTCAAATTGTCCATTGTGATTTTCCATTTTTACCGGAATTTCGATATGAACACGATTTCCAATTTATATCTAAAAACAAAAGAGCGTAATTTTCGCATAAACCAAGGACTACCTGTATTTCATCAATTTCGAACCATAACATTGCTTAAACTATTAGCAAGCCTCATTTCAAGAACAGTATACATGAAAACTCATTTGGTGACATTGCACTTTTTTGTTTTATTGTTTTCCCAGAGAAGTTTGTTGTGTGATAACATATTATCCGAACATTACTGTTGATTCATGCACTGCGCCATTCTCGTGTGGCGAGAAGTAAGTAAGTAATGAAGTGGTTAATCTTACGCATCAGTGTTTTCTCGCCTTAGGTGGCAAGCGTGATCAGGTGAGCAAAAGAATCACTGACTGAAAACAACAGATGGTCTCACATTTACTCTGCTTCATTTCTTTACACCTAGCACACACACACACTACGAACGATAATACACATTCTACAAGGATTGGAACTAATCAATAAAAAAAAAACAGTAAAATATAACCTAGTAAATATTCAGTAAATAGATAGCTATAACTGCCTACGTCAACTATTAAAGGAAAAAACAACTACACAAGCTAAAGAAAAAAAACAACTATTTTTATCAGTTTGTCTTAAAACTGGAACTCTTAATTTAATCTCTGGTAATGCTGACCTCTGAACATGACAGTGCTATCTAAATACTATTATTTGTTTTTAAGAAAATTCTTTTATCCACCCAATGATAAAAGTTACTAGGGTGTGTAAATACCACTTCGAAACAAATCATTCATCTGACAATAGATCACATATACGGAAAAAAAAACAACTTGAAATTTACAGTACAGTAGTGTATCAGTACAGTATTGTGAACTTGAAATATTTAACAATAAAAAAAATTATTAACTTTTACTGTACAGGAATGATGTATTCAATCAACAAATATTATATAACGCATGATCCAAATGACTTGATTGAAAAAGTTTTCTTTCTAATTCCAACTTGAGTCAAGCACTGAACACTCAATTACAGGGTGTCCTCCAAAGTATGGCATCATAAAAGTATATTAAATATTAATACTAAAAGTATGTTATTTTATGTTGTAAATGATAAAAATGGATCAGAATTGATATACAGGATGTCCATTAAGTTTAAAACTGTAATTTTTGAATAAATGTATCAGATAGTCGACGCATTTTTTTCAACACACGTGTACATGAAATGGGGGTATCCACTACAATTATAATTGACAGCTGAATTCGAGAATTGAACGTTGTAAGTGCAAAATGAAAAATCAAAATTGACATTATGAAAAACCTTTCTCATACATCAGTGCCTCCTTTAATAAAGGAGGCACTGCATACATTGGCCTAGTTGGCGATACCATCACCAGGTAGAATATAACACTACATTGCTGTGAAGCTGACAGTAAAAATATCGCGTTTATCAAGAACGCTGACCAGACAACAAAGATTTTTTTGTGATTTACTCGAAATTATGATTTGTGACATACAACGTTCATTATATAGAAGCCTTTAATTATACATGGGTTCAGAATTGGAGAACATCCTATTTTGGTGCTATTTAATTTATCTCTACGATGCCTGACTCATGGAACTCTGTAGTGCACAATGTGATAAGTTTATAACAAGAAAATACACTCAAAAAAATTGCAAAACAATAACATATTATACAAAAAAACGTTTCAGCAACATCTGCATTGTTTAGTGACAATTCGAAGAATTAACCAGTAGTCTACTAGGAACCGGTTGAACTATTAAATGGTTACAAGTAACTGCATTAAGTAGTTATTTTTAATGTTCTTAGCTGTTTATCCTATTTTTCTTTTTTAAATATACTACAGTATAATATCATCATTCAGCACTCAAGATCTAATAAACAGTGTTAAAACATAAGTCTTGTATCAGAAAATAACGTAACTCTGTACATACACTTTCGACCAATCACGAAACAGCTTTGTTTAACCACAAGTTCGCATCAATCAAAAAAACATGTAAATACTTAATAAATAGCGACAGATGTGATAGATAACATTAGTTGAACTGTCAGTAAATCTAATCCAGGAACTATATAACAACGGTAAAAAGAACTCATCATAACGAACACTTTAAAAAATCACGAAAATAGATCGGGTTCGGCGTTGGCGTTCTTTTGCTCATTTTCGATGTACTTCATAATGTCAACAGAATCGATGGAGGCTTTCTCCACCGAAGAAGAAGAATCATGTTCTGGTTTAGCATTATCAGTTGTTTCGATATGCTTCCTCGGTTGAGGAACGGGGCGTGAAGCTCGATTTCTTGCAGCAGGGATTGGTTTCAAAGGCACTGCGGGCTTTTCGGATGTTGGAACCTTTGCATTTGCCACATGATCAGAAATGGGGAGTGACTGAGTTGGTTTGGAAGGCACGCATGGTTTGGGAGGAGGAATGGGGCGGTTAGTTGTTGTTGTTGTTTGATTATTGGTGGCTTTACCAGTATCGATCGACTTATTATCAGGGGTGGATTGTTTGTTCACTTTGGCAAGAAATTGGTCTAGGTCATCATTGACACTGAAAAAAGTAACATCACATTTACTTTGTGTTCCAATCAGTTTGAGAAATAAACTGCTTTGTACTCATTTTATTTTACAAATATACAGTACTATTTGCAGAAAACACCAGGTGTCACAAACAAATAAAAAAAGCTTGAATGAGAAGCAATTATTAAAAAATAAAACAACATAAGCAAATCAAAGGAACTCTTGCATGCCAAAGTAAAAAAGGCCAACCACCACACCAAATGCAAACAGAACGAAGGTGACGTGTGCATTATTAAGCAGCAATGTAAGCTAACAATATGACAGAGTGTAGTAGTATCTCGCTTTATAGCATGTTCTTCTCAATTACACTCAATTTATATTATTTTGGGTTCTTGCTCTGCTCTTAAGGCCAGTTTTTGCTAGTACTAATCCAGCTTTCATTATAGTGATTCATTCATTTTACTTATTCGCATTTTTATAGGCTTAGCATTATTGTACTGTACATTTAATGGCACAGTGTGAACCTGTCTTTCAGATTTTATGTGTGCTGGAAAGTGAAAAAAAAATAGGTTTGCTTTAAGACTGTTTTTGCTTGATGACAGGTTCATAATTTGTAATTAGCGAAGTAACCTGTACACATGATCGCAACACAACAAAAAAATATCAAGTTCAACGAAATCCATCTCACCTTAGCATTAAAACACACTATGTTGGAAGTAGTATATATGCTGCTGAATTATATTAATCACATACATATCAGCTTAGGTTATATGCCTACATACAACAAAATGTCATTGACATTTTTTTTTTAGAAATATTTGTAAACAGTGAATGAGTGAATACATATTCAATGTTTGCAGAGATTTCATATACAATAAGTGAATTTTTAACGACGAATACAGAAATATTTGCAATTTTGATATTTTGGTGCTTCTATTTTGAGACATTACATTACGAATTAAAGTAGCAACTAGCAAGTAAAGCGTATATTCTGTTATGGTTGCGCTATGGTTTACGCATGAAAAGGGAGTCTATTATCAATGTCTATTGCGCAATAGTCCAAAGTTACAGCACAGTGCATGAAACAACAACAGAAGTGCAATGCGAATGTAGAACATGCATTTTTAACTTAACATACCCAAGAAGCAGAAAAGTCATGGCATTTCGCAAACTAAAAACCCTTTAACCATACATAAGCGTAAATAAATAAAACGTTACTTACGTAAGAAGATCAAGAGTATCCTCTGTGTCATCCATGCTATCATAAGTATCGGTTTGTTTCGCTTCAGGAAGAAGGAAGATGTCGTCTTCAGCATTTGAAACAGGGCCACCATAGTCTCTCGAATCAAATAGAGTCAATTCTCCTGTAATAAATACAAAACAAAAACTTTTCATCAATGCATTAAAAAAAGAGGAAGAGGAAACAAAAATAATTGTCACAAAAGGCAAAAAAAATTTATTTATTCAAAATTTCAGTTTCAAATGATGTTAGCATGTCAACAAGTCTTAGGACAACATAAACAGTACTTTCTTGTTGATCTCATTTAATTCTGTAATTTTGTGACCAAAAGTATGCATATTGCAAATATAAAATTCAATTCAAATTCAAGAAAACAATAGAATGCATAAATAGTACATGCTACAAACGTTATGCAAACAATTTTGCATCCCTCCCTGTAGTACTTTCCGCCAAACGGTAGTGAACATTTGAAGTTTTAGCGTGTCAACAAACTTGAGCAAATTTGGTTTGCATAAATAAAAAGTACCATATTTCGTGCTTCAAACTGGTCTCTTAAATATGAGAAAATCTGAATTCGTGAAAAACTATCAGTTGCCTTGAAAACACCATAAAGTGGATTATCTAATATAGTTTGGCTGTTGAAAACCACTGTCAATATATAAAGTGGTTCACCATTGTCAGTCTGTTGAAAAATCACCATCAATAATCTTTGCCCAAGAATTGGGTTTTATTCCAGTTCACGCAAAATTATAAGTTGCTACTTATCACAAACAAAAGAGTTGAGCATTTCAACACCGAAATGTGTGGAAATGCTCAACATTTACTACTCTCAAACGAAGTGTAGTCAACGTTTGTGGCAAATTTAGAATCGACACTTAAGGCGGTTCACCTGAAATTGCATGACAATTATGTCTAAAGATTACGTTTCCATGGTAAATCAAAGTTCAAATAAATGTTTTAAGTGTTTAGACCCCGAAAAATGCACAATTTAGCCATTTTTGCCACTTTTTTCCATGAAAACATCCAAACAGCATTAAACATGTCAATGAACTAAACATTTTCTGAGGGGGGAGGGGAAGTTTGAACCCCCCCCCCCTAAACCACCTCCAGTGTTTACAGTACTTGTATGAGTGCAATTCAATTGGTTACCGAATTTTTTTACCACACCTTGTATTATTACTGTTTCATCATAACATATAGTAAAATGACAACTCACGTTCATGGAGCTCTTCCGATCGCTTGATAAGGGACAATTCATCAAATAGAGGCTTAGATCCTGTCTCATTGCGCTTCCTCATAACTGGTTCTCTAAACATTTCATCCAGGTCATCGTCCAAAGGCTCCGTATTTTCATTTCCTGTGACTAGGTTTTCTGTCAAGTTGCTGTGAACATTAAGAAAAAACCCATTCATTTTTAAAATAATTATAAAATAAAATTCTTTTAAATTTTGAGTCATTGATTAATTTACCTGTTATCATTAGTATTGTCAGCTGATTGAGTATTTTTATTTCTTATCTTTATTTTCTTGAATATGGTATTATCATCTGAACTAATTTCTTGCTCAGCTATGTTTGCTACGATTTTAGTGCCATCGGTAAATTCAATATCTATAGAAAACAAGGCACTAATGAGCATCAACAAATAGTATCGACACAACAACAGGTACAATTATATTGCTAATATTTCTTACCAAGAAAAATAAGCAACTCTGGTGATGAACATGTTTGTGACGCTGAACTAATGGATTTCATCATTTGATCCAAAGCTTCTTGTCGATTTTCAGGCGGTGTGCATGGATGAGAGTAGGTTTTAGGTAATTTGGGAATATTGAGCGTTGGATATTTTGAACATAGCTTTGCATAAAAATCTTCACATTCCCTGTAGGATTTTAAAGTCTGAAATGACAACATCAAAAAACAAAAAAAAAAATGTTAAAACAAGAAAGTAAAAAGTAATGCTTAAAACATGTACATCACATAATCAAGTCAAGATTGTATTTAAATCTTAATAAACCTATTAAAATCACTTTATCATCATCAATGAATTTGGGACTATAGACATTCATGATTGTAAATTAACCTTTTTTTCTCGTTCTATACATCACCAATTTAAAGATAAACTCGTTGAACCAAACCCAAGCATAGCAATATCATCACTCATCAGTCTAAACCAGGGGTCGACAAACTATGGCCCGTGGGTCTGATGCCTCTTTTTGTACGACCAGCTAGTTGAGAGTAGATTTTACATTTTTTAAAATTCCGTAAAATGTCAAAAATACATTCTATAACGATGCTGATTTTTTGACATTGTACAACATTTGAAACTATAAATTCCACTCTTAACTCACTGGTCGAACAGAAAAATGCACAGATCCAAACTTGGTCCTCAGGCCATAGTTTGCCGAACGCCGGTCTAAACCAAACATTCACCCGAGTCACCAATCGTGAAAAAAGATGTTTGTACAAATAGCAACATCTGACTGGGCCTGGCTATAACTGCAAAGTACCCCAAAAAATACTTGCCTTATATTCGATCACATGATTTGATGTGCAGCTGGGATCCAACGAATTTCTCTCGGCAACAACCGAGATGATGTATTCAATTGAGATTCCACCCAGTGGTCCTTCAATTTCCTTGTACGAAGGGACTGATATGTCGACTCGAGTTTTATTATTCACCACCCTGTCAAAATGGAAAGTTGACATTTAATACAAAATTTGACTCTTGGTACAAAAAAGTACTGTATCTGCAGTTGGTACTCCCGAGTTAGACGATATAATACACCAATAACTGAGATGAACGACAAATTAACTCCGTTATGGCTCTCTTCTAATTATTGTAACAAAACTTCATTTAACACACCAGGTCATTGAGATAATTTAATTATTTTACCAATAACTTGAGATCAATGGCGACTTAATTAATCTATGAAACTCCCCCCATTAACTAATCTTCTGATCATCGTTATTTATACAACATCGTTACTGGTTAAATTAAGCTGACAATTATCATTTTGATTTGCAAAGATTCTATATTACTTACTTCTCCGATAACACTGGATAAGGCATCGTGAAAAATAAGATTAAATAAAGAAAAGCCCAATGTCGGTAATAGCCATGACAGACGTTCTCCTTGCTCCTCGCCGTAGCTTCATATGTGACAGCACGTGATCACTACCGGCTGCGAGCGACTTTTTCATTTGGTTTCGTTTTACAACGACAATTCCAACCAATCACAAGTCGTCCTCAATAACCACAGTGAAGTTCGACAAGACCAAAAAGACTGTCACTCCCAGAATTCAACAGCGGAGCCGACGAAAATGGCAGCCAAAGAAGTTGCAAAACATATTAGTAAGGAGACTATCATTGATTTATTGTTAAAAGGAATCGGTTTTGTGTAATTAATTGATATTAATAACGAGTTTAACTATGTCAAGAGAAGTACTAAAAATATTATGGTTACTGTAAACTTCGTGCGTTTGTATTGCCTCATAACGTAATGTAATACATCTGGCACAACACCAAAATAGTAGATAAGAATATTATTTTATTTTTTTTGCAGGCCAGTATTCAAGAATCATGTACAGCCTTGCTGGTTGGAATAAATTTGGTAAATATAATCATTGTCTATAATATAATAAAATAAAAAATAAACTTGTATGTCGAATTTCTGGAATTAATGTAGTAGTGTGGCTTGTGAAACGATGCTATTTAGTACCGGCTGCAACTTGGTGACGTCATCGATTTTCTGCATTCTTGATACAAGCATCCCAGTGTAATGCTATTTGAAAGGGTTAATCAAATAATTTGATAGCCCTTTTTTCGACATGTTTTTTGACATTAGATGTCAAATGTCACTTATGCACTTAAAAGTTACGATCTCGCTGTCTAAGCGATAAAACTTCATTCACTCTGCACTTCTAGTAACTTGAAGTTAAAATTATCAGGGGAAATTTATTGTAAATTTGATATTGAAGTTTAAATGTTCATCGCCACGATACTTTTAAACTGCATCCTGTAGCTGACTAACTTTACTCGACAGGTTTAAAATTCGATGACCTCTTATCCGAGGCCATACCCGAGGTAGTGGAAGCGGAACGCCGCTTGCCTCAACACGTCAAAGACGAGCGACATTTTCGTCTTCTACGAGCTAATCAGCTCTGCATCACGCATCGCATTCTTCCCAAAGAAGAGTGGACTAAAATCGAAAATGTGTGTAATCCATGAACTATGCATGCAAACTCAATGTATGTTACTGAATTATCATCATGTGCTTTTCGTTTCAGGATGACCACTACATGGATCCTTACATAGAAGAGATCAAGAAAGAAAATATTGAGAAAGCCGAATGGGACAAGAAACCATAATCTTTATGACAAAATTGTGTATCGTTTTTCTTATGATCAGGCTGTTGATGAAATTACGAAATTGATTAATGTAGAATCAAGTTCATATTGCAATAGCTTTTAGATAATAAATAATGTAAGTTATTAAGTAATTTTGGAATCTACTGATGTAAAATTAAAAATAATAATTAATAAAGTAGAAACCCTGGACAGGTGTGTCATGTCATTCACTTTTGAATATTTCACTTCATTTATTGTGAAACTTTTGCAGCAAAAAACGAAAGTAATAAAGATGCAAACATGCATGGTTGCCATGGTTGCACTTCGGATAGTTGCTTAGCAACCTGCTCCCTACTCGAGCAGTTACATTGTTTCAATGAAACATTTGGAATCGTCTGAACTCCATTTTGCTGGAATTTTAGGTCACCATCATGAGACTGTTGTCAATTCTTCGCCAAGCAGCTCGAGCCCCTGAATATAGTGAGTGCATAGAGAATTTCAAAATCATCTTTAAAGCTAATTTATTTATAATATCTATTTGAGTATGCAGGATTTCCATCATGAAACCTTCAACATTGTCATTCAGTTTAACAGAAAATGTTGCAGCTTCATGGTGGACGTCCTAATTCTTGTATCTATAGTATTTGTATAGGTATACTTTAGTTGAAATAAATAGTAATAAATACATTACGTATATTTAATATGGCTAAGTATTTAAAAATGAGTTACCAGGAAAAAAAAGGGTTAATATTTTAAAAATTATTTTTTACTTATGTTGGAATATATATTTGTAACGAATAAATATTTAAAAATAAATATCTATTTATTTATTTACAATTTTCCATCCCATTGTGATAAACTATTACAGCAAAACAATTATTTTTAAGAACAATGTAAAACATGTATTATTAACATAATGTATAATGTATCATTTTAATGTACCGGTAGTTGTGGGTTTGCAATATTATTGCTGATAATAAATATAAAATAAGACTAAAATCATATTTTAATATTTTTTATTTGTATCGTAATTTGTTTCAATTTGTATTAAATTGGTTTCGTTTCAAGTCTTGTACAGAGATGCCATCTGTAGGTGAGAACCTACAACCGCGAGTTTCAAATGTTGATATTGTGAACACCTATCATATAAAAATTAAATTGATAAATGAATAAAAATCGTAATAATTAAACCGTAAACCTACCATAAATTTTGAAAAAATAATGTTAAAAAATTTAATCAAACATTTTTTTTGTTGTACTTTTCAGTTTGCTGAGATAGTTTAGCTTACATATAAAACACAAAAAAAAGTATTAATTTTATGATTAATGTTAAATTATTAAATGTTGTATTTTTTTAACTAAGCTAAACTGATATTTATACCCATAACCACTAGGTTAATTAAAACATGACGTACCACTCTATATTTTCGATTAGACGTGCACCTCTTTTGTGTTGCTACTTGCTTGTCTTTGGTTATGGTTTATTTTGCAGGTTAGGTAAGGGAAAACACAAAAACGTATTAAATGTATTTTTTTTTCTAACCTAACCTGAAAAATAAACCCATAACCATGTACAATACAAGCAAGTATCAACAATAGAGAGGTGGACGTTTAATCGAAACAGTACTCCATTGTACTATAAAGTATATCATTGTTAAGTATATTATGCAAACAACCACCACCACAAGCGATGCCTCTCGGCAAACGGAAAAGTACCATACCGTTGTTATTGTTGAAACTTTCAATGTTTTAATTAATTTTTGAATTCCACATTTGTATTATGACTATATGTATTATAGTATATATGTATTATATCATAGTATGTATTACATATATCTGACACACATGTACTATAACTTTACAAACATTTGTATTATGAATTCCGTAATAAGTCATATAAACACCAAACTCTTATTATAGGCCAATTTTCGCGGATAATGTATTCGATGGCTGGATGGAATAAATATGGTAAGTTTTCTCTTTTTAATAAACTTAATAAGAAAGAAAGGTAAAATCTGTCTAAAAAATATATATATTTAAATATTGTTTCAACATTAAACATAGTTTAACTCCTGATGCCGATGTTATACCATATCTAAACGTTTAACATTTGATAAGTGTTTTGATTGTCAGGTTCACCTTTCAAAAATCTCAATGTTCAAATGTTGACCTTTGAATTGGCAGGATTAAAATTCGACGACCTTTTATCAGAATCCCTGCCAGAGGTAGTGGAAGCCGAACGGCGATTGCCTCCACATATCCAAGACGAACGCCATTTTCGACTTCTTAGAGCCGATCAACTATGTCTGATGCATCGTGTACTACCTAGCGAAGAATGGACTGAAATCGAAGAGGCTAGTGAATCCCTACTACAACAACTCAAACTAACCACGTCTAACTCCTGGGTTGTCGAATTAAGAAGCAGTTTAAGATTATCGTGTCCCATATTTGTCACAATCCCAGAGTCCAATACAAACACTACAATTTGTGCTGCCACTTACAACATCATGTTCGTAAGTAAATTGGAAACAAATTATAAATTGATTCGTTTAAATGTCGCACAGGATGACCATTATATGGATCCTTACATTGAAGAGGTGATACGAGAAGAGATGGAGAAGATCGAATGGGACAAAAAACCATGAGGACCACTTCGAAGAGAAACAAATTGTCCTCAACTCCTTGTAATTTACTGAATTGCTATTCAATTAAAAATATAAAAAAAAATAGATTATATTCTCTGTAACTGATGCTTGTATCTCTCAAAAAGTTTCATTAAACTGTAATCAGTGTTTAATCTTGTATCTATTTACCGAAGCCAAGACTTAATAGCTTCTTAGAACTTAAATGATACGTACATTGTCTTTGAATTGCAAACATTTGAGGTAACTTTAATTATTTTTATTCACTCCAATTCAAGCTGTGACATTATTAAAAGTTACTTTAAACTCCCCAACTTTGACATTTATTAGAATTCCTAAGATGGTCGAAGACCGAGATGGCTCTACACGAGTCATGTGTTATCTTAAAGAAACAAAAACACGTTTTAATCAATATGAGACGTTTTTTTTTAAAAAAATTGACGTTAATATAATACCGGTATTAAAAATATTAAAAAAATATACAGTATATAAAATACATACATATTTTTTATGAATGTTTTTTTTTTGTATATACAGTACTGTACTATTGATCTATTTGGATTGTCTTAAATAAAATAACTAAATAAAATAAATAAAAAATGCAAACAACGCTAACGATATTACAACCAACCCAAATCGCTTTTTATTAAAATATTTCCGCAATTCTGATTATGGTATTCTAGCGATTTAGTAAGCTCATATAAGCTGCGTTCCGTTTTGACGCATACGCGCGTCGAAGCGTCTTGGCCCGTTTTTCGTTTTTGTTTGATATTGCGTTTTATCTGATGTTGCTTATGCGTCAAACCGAAAATAGCCATGGGCTTATAAGTTTATGCGAAAATTTCATAGGTCATATATTAGTTTTTCTTTGCATTTTCAAGTACGTATCTCTTATATGGGTCGTCCCGCAAAAAATCGGAGTTAAAAAAACAATTTTCTTTTATGTACAGTATATATGAATACATTTTAGCTAAAAAAACTTAATTTGTAATTGTTTGTAATTTGCTTAAAATTACAATATATTTGTCTGAGCTAAACGAGGTGTAGCTAAGACCACTTGTAAACTACTTGTAGACTATGTGTCAGGGAAATATCTCGAAACTGAGTGGGCGGATTTCGACCAAATCTCGGACATACAACTCGTAGGTTTCGCAACATAGTAGCGATTTGACCTAGGTCCTACGTAAGAGTGACACTTGCCATTCAAATGCAAACATGTAAAAAAATTAACCAAATGTAATAAATTAAAAATAAAAAAAACAATAATGTAAAAAAATACCAAATGTAAACATGTGAAAAATAATTAAAAATTTAAAGTTATCAAAACTGCGTTTTTTGATAACCTCTTTCACAGCCTCGTAGTTAATGAAACAAACATGTAGAAATATATTTTTGGCTGAACTAGGTTAAGTGTTTATTTGGATAGATCGGCTTTTTTACTCTCAACAATGAATGGCTACTCACGTCATGAAATGGTAAACTATATATCGGAAAAAAGCATTTATCTTTGTATACAACAATGGATGGTGGCTTGAAATGGCTTAAAATGTAGGTGAATCGTCAGCAAACACTTTTCGAGAAAAATTGGACCCTTTGTGTGACAAAATCTCAGAATGGACTGGACATCAATCCGTCTAAATTTGATCCAACAAAGTGTTTCTCGATTCTATCTTATGTTCAAAATTTTAGCTCTGTAGGTCATCGGAAACTTATCCAAAAAAACAGCTCAAAGACATTGAACCATTTCAACCTCCGAGTAAGTTAAATAAAACAGATTAATAAAAATTAACAATGTACAAAATTAAAAATTTAGTAATTAGTTACATAATGAATTATAACTACATTATAACGTATGATATGTAAAAATAATTAATAATTTAATAAAAACAAAACCGCATTTGCTTTTAAGTTTATATCTTATATATAACAGTAACAATACTACATAATGTTCCATTATAGATTATCCCCTCCTCTTGGTGGGGTGAATATTATAATTCAAAATTATAACAAACAAAACAGTAGAGAGTCTGTCTATGTCCAACCCCGAGTACACGCGTGTAAGGTACAAAAGCGTTACTTTTCGAAGGTCGCGCAAATCGATCGCTTCATGTCTCGCCTAGCAACAACGTAGTGAAGCCCAACGCCACCACCACACCAGGCACACTACCATCACCACCACCAGTTACTACTAACGTCAGCCACGCATTTATCTTTCAATGGTGGGGATCTTAGACTCGTTTTCCCTCGTTACAACCACGTTACTCTCCCCTTTCCCACCATCCTCGCCACCTTTTCCAATTCCCCCTCGAATTGGGGGTGAGAACCAACCCGCCCTCACCATCCGCATTCACATATCTTGACCCCCCAAACCGAGTTTGGATGGTGGCGTAAAGAAGAGGTGGTCGTTCTATATCATGGCATGTGTAGAGTCGTCTGCAGCGTGCTACGAATCGGTAGCCGTGCTTCGAAAACCCGAAGACAGGTCGTCGTTGAAGATTCCCACCCGAAAAGTGGTGTACACTTCCTTAGCGGAAGATGCAGGTTCGTCAAAGTCGGGAGAGGAGGATGAGGGGGACGAAGAGGAGAAAAGTGGTGGTGGCAAGAGTGAGTCCAAATTGCTCCATTTGCACGATGTGCCTATATACCTGCAGTTCAATCGTTACATTTTCACCGGATACAGACCTCAGATGTGTCTGTGGGAATGCGTCACGAGTCTCTTTCATTGGCATAACGAAACGGTAAACATCTTCACACATGGTAAGTAGATAGATGTGACAGCGATACGGTTATTTTCCCACTCAGTGCTATATAAACAACAATTGTATAGAATCGATCTAAATATTAGCAAAACGCTATCTATCACTATTTGATTTTTTTAAGTTTATTTTTTTTTAAAAATTAGTTGTACAAATAAATGTGCATTTTATGTTAATTTATATAAACAAATTATACGTAAGTTTAATATTAAAATTGCATAGTATATAAAAAATAAATTAGTAACAAAACACCATTAATTGTGTTTAAAAAAATATCAATAAAATAATATTTTGTAAAAATGGGTTATGCATTAAATATTCATCTTTCCATTCGAATAATGCGAGTGTTAAGAAAGGTACAGTTGCTTTAGACATAAAAATCGATAGCTGATGTTTTTTACCTTTCGCCTTTTATGTCTGGTAACCTATACCACGTTACATTCTTTTGTAGCTTGTCTACAATCGTTATATTGAATTGGAAACTTATAGTCACTGTGACAACCTAACAGCGTTGTAATGCATCGCATGAACATCGTCATTTTGTAACATTGGATTTACCTAAGCAATACAGTTATTCTTAAATTTATTAAATTTTATTAAAATAACCATTCATATTAAATCTCATTTGTAAATTATTAAATCTGATTATTAAATTGTATTAAACCTAAAATAGTTTATAATAAAAATTAACCAGATCTGTGAGTGCATCATAAACGCTTTTTATAGCATTCTACCACTAAATGGAGTTCGTTTTAAACGTAAAAAAAAACACCAAATATGTTAATTTTGTAGTTACGAATCTAAGGTTTGTATTACCATCACTAACCCGAAACTCCTATCTCAAGCCCCCGTGTTACAGCACGGGTCTACTTCTGGTTTAATAATAGTACTCGCAATATTCGTATAATCATACACCCTTAATTATTTTTTCCATATTAAAGCCACGCAACACGCAATTTTTCGTGTGGCAATCATAGGCAAGTGAAGAAATTTGTGGACAACTGTGACGTCAGCTTCTTCACAACTGGATTTATTGGTTAGGAAGAAAACTAATGTCACAGTTGTCAACAAACTGCCCAAATTGCCATACCTGAAATTGCGCAATTCTTGCGTTTTGTGACAGGAGGCCTTTAGAAATGTTTAATATCACAATAATTAGAATATTTAATATACTTGTACAATATACAGTATATACAGGGTGTTCCTAAGGGTTTGGCCAAATTTTAACCACAGATGTCAACCGTCAGAATAATCGTCCATATAAACAAGCGTTGCCTCTATCCCAGGACTTCTCGAACTATAAACATGACTTCACCCTGTGTTATTTCCGATAGAAAGCCTTTATAAACCCTGAATCATATGGCGTTTTTACATTGTTTTAATGCATAACATTGATAGTTGACATTTAGTCAGACCTTTTAAAAGCACCCCTATACAATACAAATAGGTATAGTAACCAATAAAGATACATAACTATACAGTGATCTCCGTGTAACGTTGGCGATTCGTTCCAGAATGGTCGGTAAACGACACCTGGTAATACAGTACGAGATATAAACTATAAAAACACAGTTCTACTATACATGTATAAATTTAAAAACAATAAATGATCAAATAAATTATCAAGTATATACGTTTGATGCAGTTAATTTAAATGGTTCAAGTTCACACAATATGCAATTTGTATGAAGGACTTGCTGTAAAAGGGTGTTAACTAACATTTTTTGTCAAAAATGATTCATTTTCGAATGTGTTAGGTGAAATTCTACCTCCCTAACACATCATTTTGAGCCAAACGAACAATATATGCAATAAATATATTAGTGCAAGAAGTGTGAAGTAGCCCAACGACAGCAAGACAAAGTCAAATCTTTAAACTTGAAAAAAAGTAACTTAACACTCGTTCACACCAGGCTAGGTTAGGTTATATGAGCAATACTTGTTGAAAATCGATCTTGTTTTCAGTTGTTAACAGCCGTTCTAACTCAACAATTTGAACGACACACAGATACAATCAGGTTGTAACACGAACTAGTCGTTACCCGATGACATACACAGACACACGTAGGTTACACTTTTGTTAATTATTTTCCTGCATTAGAATGATTAACCCGAGTCCTAATCGATACCTTTCGAAACGATCCAACATCTAATTAATTAAATGCACGTATATTCTGATATCTAATCGCAATATCAATTTTTTTTTTCAAAAACGAAAATTTCAATTAAAAATGTTCATCACTAAAATGTACACTATTTCTAATCCAACCATCAAATCATTAAAAAAAACCAAAAAAAAAAAACTAAACCGGACCAAAACTTGCCGATTTTAATTAAAAGTTTGGACCAAATTTTCACAAAAGTCTTAAAAGTGACAAAAGAAATAAAATTAATCGATTTTTGTTTCTTTTTGTTTTCTAGCCATTCCACTGATGCTTATCGCCTTGAGCATCCCTTATCTGCTACCGTGGCAAGATATCTCCATCCCTTTCCTCCCGTACAGTCACGTGATCTCAATCATGGCTCCTTGGCTCGGCAGTTCCATCTATCACCTGTTCATGAACCATAAACGAGGCGAAGACCTCTACGACAGATTGCTCCAACTCGATATGCTGGGCATCTGGGTCACCCAAAGCTTTGGTAAAGATTACAAACACAAATCCTTTCGATCTTTTAAGAGCAGGATTTCATTTATTATCGATAATTTTGAAGTCGATCACTAGAATTGAGGAGTTGGGTGGAAAAACGGGTGTAAATTCACTTAGTTCGTTATTCCTTAAAAATGCATCTATTGAATCGTTTTAGACCAGTCTATAGCATTATAATTTTCGGACTTTTTGGAGCAAGACTATGGAACGCGACTTTTGTAATAAAGATTTTTTTGTGATTCCTTTCTTTTTGTCGCTTCACTTCCTGGTTGTTTAATTCGCATGTTTCACTTCCAAAACAATGGAAAAGATACTGATAAATTAACATAATATTTGGAATAATGGTGTAAATTACATTTTCAAATTAGCCCGTAACTTGAGACCTGTCAACTAAAGTTAACAAGATTTTTTTTTGCAAAACCTGTTTATGTTTCTTTTGTTACAGTTGACAAGAATTTATTTTTTTTCAAATTTAAAATTTGAAGATTTTGCAAATTTTCTCCACATAAACTACATTTTGTTTTCGAGTTACGGGGTTAGTTATTCCACCTAACTCCTCAATGAATACTCTCCGAACTAACGCTATGTATTTCTTGTTCTCTTTTTTTGGAAAACCAAAACTTTTTGTCATTCATCAGGTGCCCTGACAACAGTATACGCTTCCATTTACTGCCTTCCTTTGCCGCTGAAACGGTTCATGTTCGTTTTCTATTCGACGCTTTCGGCAGTGGCCCTGCACAAAGCGCTCGTGGCGCGAGACCCGTGGGAACGAAGATTGAGCTTCACCTTGCAATTCTGTCTTCGCGTCGTCCTCTTCTGTCTTCGCCTCACCTCTCTCGGAGGCGGCGATCCATCTTCCATTATGCACGTGATCCTTCAGGACACCCTGGCCATCCTGGGCGGCGCCATCGGGGCGCTCCGTATTCCTGAGAGGTGGATTCCCGGTCGGTTGGACAATTTCGGAAATAGTCATCACATCATGCACGTTCTGGTCGTCATCGCCATCGTGCACATGCACGTGGCGGCCAGGTACGATCTGGTTTGGATGTCGCAGAATGGGAAATGTCACGTTCCGTGGTCCAGTTAGCGTTTCGTTCGATTCGATCCGTTGTTGGAAGAGAAATGTCAAGTCGCGGCTGGTATCTTATCAAGTGCTACTCTCACTTAGTGGATTTTTTTTTCCAATTTTATCAAAACCGGTTGACGACTGAACTATTTTTATTATTAGTTTCTCTGTAGTTTTACGACTAGCTTTAAAAACTGACTTTTAATAAAAACAGATCTTCAAAGAGTTGAAAGAAACGACGTTGCAAGAGAAAAATGTACAGTATATATAAATATATATATATATATCAGAATCGTGAAAAGTTTCAACTTCTAACGTTTTATCAAAAATGCTCATTAGTTTAGAGTGGATAATCTAATTTCCAACACACAGTTTTGTTCGTTTTTTTTCTTCTTGGAAATAAACGAGTTGTTACAGCAAATAAAACAATACACTTATTCTCAATAAAATTCTTATCATTCGTCTACGTACAATGTCTTCAAAACAAAAAAAAATATTTAAAGAGTGTCTTCACGCGTGACAGGTAAGTATAACAGGTAAACCTAACCATGAATGTATTAGTGTTCCATGTTCGATACAACTTGAAAATTATTTGGAAATTACTATAACGACGTGTAATGTCATAAAATGGTCGTGTTTGTAAGTAACACCCCAAAAAAAAACCTGCTATAATATATATACAGTAAAATCCGGTTATTATAATCACGCATAATAATATCAAACGGCTATTGTTATCATAATCAATCTGGTCCCAAAACACTGCTTTGTGTTTATTTTTTAATGTTATAAACCGGTTATAGTTATCAAAAAGCACTACAAGTAGTTTCAAAGTGATCATAATAACCGGATTCCACTGTGCTTGTATACTGTAGATGTCACCATTGTCTGTATATCTTATGATACATTTCTAAATGCTACAAAATTTAAACCACTGAAAAGTAGATTAAGTCGCCATTGAAAACTTTATATAGCTCAATGTTTTTTGTACGAGTGTTAAGCCACAGCGTTTACCCCAAAATTCAACAGTTGGATAGTTGGCTTCACGCATCACACTTGTGTGACACAGGGAAACCAACCCATAAACACTAACGCGCTCTCTCGTTTAATTAAACGTTAAACCGTTCAACTATTCACGTTCAATAATAATGTAAAATCATAAAATAATAATGTTTCTTGATGATATTACAAAAAATAATTATAAATGTGATATTTGTCATAAACTACAAAATGATTCACAAACATCTTCATTACGATGATTTCATCACAATAACATTTTAAAAGTTTTATTTATTTCATTTTGTTATGTGATTTTGTTTTGATTTTGACTCTTGTTGGTCGTAATAAAACAATTAATCAATAAAAGAAAGCATAAACGTATTTAGTTCATTATTAAAAAATAATATGTTAATATTAAAATAATAACTTTCATACTGTTTTGAACATTGTAATAAATAAAATCGCTGCTTAACCGTTGTGAAACTTAAATCTAAAAATGCAGAAAGGTATAATATACTATTGTGAAAAAAAATTATATGCCTTGACAAAATGTCACACAAAAAGCTGAGGTTACGATTAAAAGCGCACAAATATGTCACAACTACTTTTGAAATTAAGATTAAAAAAAAAAATTTTTAGTATTTTTTTTTTGGTGTATAAAATTTTTTATGATGACATTTCTATTACCTACAGTATGAGGTTCGTAAGTGCTGACTAGTTTTTTGGAATTTCCATTACGACCCAAAACAAAAGTGACAATTAACGACTTTAGTGTTATGAAAACAATGCATTAGTTCGAATACACAAAACACTATAATTATTCCTAATGGCACATTTCAGTGTCTATCGAATGACCCTGCCACTAATTAAACCCGTCAATAAAACTTCCACCATCATCATCATCGTCGTCGTCGTCGTTTACAAGTCTCATTTTTTTTGTCACAAAACAAAATAAACAAACCAAAAACCATCATATATTATTCAACCATTTTCACCCGCTCATCACAACAAAAAATCTCGGTCAAAAAAATGACGTCATGGTTAAGATATAGGCTTTTCCTCAAGAAAATTGCATTCTGTACAAGATTGTGTCGCTGACGTCGACAGTGCAGCAGCAGCAGCAGCAGCAGCTAACCTAGACTGTTGAAACGGATCGAAAACCGGGAGTTGGAAAAACGGATCGATAAAGCTGCTCCTGCTACCAACGACCGACAGCTCGGGTGTCCATGGCTCACCCTGTGCAACATCCACGGAATGCGACTCCTTTTTGGCAATCCTAGGCCTCAGGCCGCTTCTTAAAACCCCATTACCGCTGCGAACCGAAAGCGTTTGCAAAAAGCAGCGAAAAGAGTACTTGGAAGCATTCCTTTCGGAAAACATGGATTTCATCGGGAAGCCAATGCACTGGGTTCTCCATGTTGGCATCATCTTCTTCTTCCAGTGCTGCTTCTGTGTTGTTGCTAGTTCATCGTTCCAAGGTAAGAACATTAACCCCTTCGCTATTTTCTCCACTTCCGTCGCGAGGAATAAATACAGCTTCATTTCTTTATTCTTATTTAATAGTAATCGATCGTGTGTGTGTGTCTATGTGTGAAGAATTAGTGCAATGGATGCTGCTGTTGTTGTTGTTGTTATTGTGAATGGAGTTCCGACACACTGGTTCGATGTCCTAAATTGAATTGATTCTTGTTGTTGCTGTTTTTACTTCCCCTGTAAGCTCTTTTCGTTTACTCGGGGCTTAACGAATGCGATAATAGCACGCAACTGGAACCGCGACCTGAATCAAGAACGCTATCTAATTTAATTCAATCTTACTGACATGATTGCAAGAAAAGGATTTCCATCACTTTGAAGAAAAAAAATTGGTGGTTTGAGCGGAACGAATCTCAAAAAAACTGAACTATGAAAAAATGAATCATACACATTATAGAAATACATGATTAAAATAAGATTAGTTGAATTCGAAATAGTTGCCTATGAAATTGGATGCATGATACTACAATACGATTAACAATTATTTATAATTTGTGCAATTATTTTTCAAATGATTGAAAAATAATTGAAATAACATTAAATGTTTACTTTTGTCAAATTCGCAAAATTGACGAAGTTATTTAAAAATTGGAAATGACACTTTAAACTGTCATAAACTATTGTATTATTTTTTTTTGCAAACTTCATTAAACTTAAATTAACTGCACTGTCAATGTAGGCAATGATCAATAATTGACAAATTTTACGAATATAATATAATAACTATAATGTAACAAAATTTTCATCTTCATTAAAATGCTTGCAAACATTTTGTACTGACATTATTTTGTTGAAAATTTCAAATTTTTGAATTTTTTTTTTAAAAAAATTAATTGACTTGAAAAGAATGTTAGTTGATTTCAAGATTTCATGTTATAACGTGTCTCATTTTTCTTTCAAAATGATTATTTTCAAGTCAACATGACGGTGTACCAATGACAACACCAAAGTGCAGTATCCAAATCTGAAAGTTCCAAAATAGTTATACGACATCAACAGTTTGCTAATTTTTTAATGAAGTTATGTTCATTTAACAGTTGAATGAACATAATGATTCTGCATTCCAATAAAACTGTTGCTATCGAACACTTTTCTATGAAACTACAAAAAAAAAAAGAAAGAAGATCCATGTCTGTAAATATATACAGAAAGTAAAGTTTGACATCAAACAAATGAATAAACAAGCAATAAATCAACTTTCTACATCCTCACTTAGCATACAAAGTAACTCATTACACGATAAAAGCCCGACTTCATGAAATATTTACTCCACTCTGCTCCTTTCACGAAATTGAACCAACTTTCCACTTCGCCGACTATTCACGCCAATCCTAAAAAGTGCAGACGCAACAGAGCAGCATTTTTACTAAATTGGTTCGTTCAACTATCGTTTCATCAGCCTCATAAACCAAAACACACTCCTTTTTTATAGTACCGACATAAAAAAAACGACACAACCACTGAAACAATAACACGTCTTGTTGGAATGGCTGGCCAATTTCCAAAAATCTTGTTTTTCCCACAGCTCCCCTGTTTACAATGGACTTGCCCATAACCTACGAATTTTCCAATTCGAGCGGCGGCAAACTCCTTTGTTCAGCTCGAGGCATTCCTGATCCATCGATCACGTGGCTGTTTGCTGATGGATCTCCAGTGGTCACGGTTCGAGGACTTCGGCATGTCATGCCCGATGGAACCCTCTTGTTTCCGCCTTTCAAATCAGAAGACTACAGACAGGATGTGCACGCCGTCATCTATCGCTGTGCCGCTTCCAATCCTCTAGGAACTCTGCTCTCCAATGAAGTGCAAGTCAGAGGAGGTATGTGATCAAATCAATAAATTTTACCTCATACTCTTTTTTTTTATTGCACAAAACGTTTCTATAAACCTCTAAAGTTAAATATCCACAGCTCTTGGAATGTCCTAAAAATCTATCTTTGAATATCCCTCAAACTTTAGAGGCTCTTGTTTAAACGTCCATCAACATTGGTCTTTTGTCCTGCTGCTAACCCACTGGGACTGATCTACAGTAACTTCTAAAAAATATAGTAGCAAAAGTCAATTGAGAGAGGACTACTTTAAAGTTTTAGCTCACATTTTTTACACAAAAAACCACCAAACCAAAGTTGCAACTCCTAAAAAATGTCTATAAAAATATCACGTATCATGTCTATTAACAATTAACTTATAAAAATACAATATTAACGTCAGCTGAGACGTCTTGAAAAACTTTGTAATAATTTATGTCATACATTTACAACACCACTTAACGTTTGGCTCTACAAACCAATCCAAGTGAACACGCCAACCGAAGTTTTGCAATCTATGACATCTTCAAAAGATTAAAATTACAACACTTAATCTTTGTAAAAATGAATTCACTGATAAACTATATTATTCGTTTTCAGTTGTTATTCAACCATTTGACGTGTATGTTTATGACGTGTACGCCATCCGTGGCAATTCGGCTGTCATGCGATGCCACGTTCCTGACTTCTTAGTGAATTATGTCACAGTAACTGCTTGGATCAAAGATTCCGTCGTTTACATCACAAAAGATAACTTAGATCCTGGTAACTGATCGTTTAGACACTTCCGCGCCTTTTCAAGAGGGGTCGATGATGAATGACCGATGACATTGTATTCGGTCTTTTTTGCAGCCACCAAGTACTTTCTACTCCCCTCGGGAGACCTGTTGATCCAGAATGTAAGCATGAACGACGGATTGACAAGCTTTCGTTGCCAAGTGACCAATCGATTGACAGCCAGGAAAAAGACCAGCATTGCCGCGGGAAGACTTATCGTCACCGGTAAGCTGTAAAGTTCACAAACTACCAACAAAAATTGATTTTCAAATACCCGAAAAAAATTCCTACTCTCGTATGCCTATTTTGAGTATACAATAGTTGAAAATAAGCAACCATCGCCAACTCGATGACTTTTTTTGATTTTTAAATATATGATTTGTCAATAACATGCATCGCAAGAAATCACTGGCTTTGTAGTTATTGTTGTTCCCCAAACCACAAAACGTGTAAATTAATACCAGGAAGCAATATGGCGTCACATTCTTTATTTTGACCTACTTCTTCTTGCTTTCTTATCGATCGTAAGAACTTGAACGAAACACCTAACGCTTATAAGACCTTGTTTCCTTTTTTTCTCCCTTGGGTGTAAAAATCGATACAAAAAAGCAAGGCTAGAGAGAAAAAATCAATTGGTTAACACATCACGATGTGAAAGACATTCAAGATGCAACGACTGTCTTATATGTTTTTACCTATTTATACATTTTTAAAATGTATATATTGCTTGATACACGTTGAATTACAAAAAACAAAAAAACAATCAAAGTTCCAAAAAAATTTGAAATACGACTTAATTTTTTGGACGGACATTGAAAGTCCACGAAACCTGAGAGAATTTTGAAATGAATTTTTTAAACCTTAAAAGATAGCAATAAAAATATATGAGGTATTATTTTTTTTATATGTAGAATCCAAAGGAAACGTGCCACCCAAGATAACTCACAGTATATCCGAGATATACACTAAAGAAGGAAGTTCGACTATAATTCCATGTGTAGCTCATGGCTATCCAACACCAACGTGCAGGTTAAAAAATTTTTGGAAAATTTGTGTAACAATACACAATTACACTTACACCATCATCCCAATATTGTACTTTAAAATCGAAAAAAAAACAACCTTAAAACACAAGATAAAAAACTGAACGTTGTGCGAAATAAGAATATACTAAACATCCAGTCAATTTATAAATTCAAATTTTAAGTATAATACACAACGTTGCATGGTGATTTTTTTTGAAACCCTACTCTAGTTTAAAAATGAATTTCACGTTTGATTAGATGGTTGAAACAAATGTCAAACGGGATAGAAATAACTTTGGAAGAACAACCACGATTCCGAAGACTATCTGGTTCGTTGTTAGTTGAAAATGCCGAAGTTGGCGATTCGGGTGTTTACATTTGTACAGCTACGAACGAGCAAGGCACGGATCGAGTTAGCATCTATTTACACGTCACGGGTGAGTGAACACGACGTTGTACAGTGGAATCCGGTTATTGTAATCAGAGATAATATAATCAGTCGATCTCAAAACACTGTTTAGTGTATTTTTATTCATTGTTCAATGCTAGCAGCCGCTTATTGTTATCAAAAAGCACTAGTCCCAAAGTTGATTATAATAACCCAATTCTACTGGTAAACTACAAATTTAAACGTGATAAAAAAATGAGTTACCAAATATAGCCACTTTCATCAACATTCTGCTCATTTTATTTTTTTTTTTGCACGACTTGTTTGACTCTTTCATAACAAGCTTCTTGGAACAATATTAAAATTATTTTTACAACTTTAATGTTAGAGTAGCTACAGTTGTCAGAGAATTTTTGGACAATCCGCTGATCGAATGGTTGTTGGTTAACAATAGTTCCGTTGAGCGTGTCGATGACACCCCGAGAAGCCAAAGTGGACGCCGAACAATCGGTGACATTGACTTGCAAATATTCGGGTTTCCCGACCCCTTCGATCGTTTGGTTGAAAGACGGAAAGCCTCTGCCACGAAGTAGTTTGTATCAGCCTCAAAACAACACTGTTCACATTGCCAAGATGTTTTCCACGCACGCGGGATTGTACCAATGCTTCGTCACCAACATGCTCGAAGCAGCCTATGCAGTGGCTTTACTGCAACTCGGAGGTAAGTAACACACGTTATCTATATAGACCGTGTTCTTTTACACGCTATTCGTCTTCATATCCCTCTCGCGTAAACTCTTAGGAATCCTAATGGTGTACTA
>JAQIWH010002190.1:0-26042 GCA_034695005.1 Cryptops parisi | reverse complement strand
AGACTTGCATGGAACTTACTCCTGCACTATATGTACAAGAAGTACATATAAATATAGGTGCCCAATTTATGTAAAGGCTATGTTTCGTGCAAACCCTGCATATAATAACATATATTGAAATCTGGCAGAACGTCACTTTCGCATAAAAGCATGTAACAGCAAAAAAATATTCACATGTGTTGTGGATAGTTGTAATTAGTCATACAACCAACCTAACAACATTTTCAGCATTTGCAATCATATGGGAGGGTTTCTCTCATCGGAACAGCTCGAATAAACAAAGAACCATTAAAAACATGCAAATTTAGACATGAATATGTATGCATGAGCGTACATCATTTATCTAATAAAATATACCAACGAAAATATTAGTATGCATATGTCCGCCAATGTCCATGTCCTCCCCCGAAATTTAAAGTCCACTTCATCACCAAAAAAAAAAAGTCTTGTACTTGTTGCTCCACCAACCATAAAACACATTTTCCGCACATGACATGCATCAATCTACAAGACACTTAAAAACACTTTCGCTATGTTGTATCGTCACGATTTCATGACAGGCATGATTCAAATTCGAATTTTGATGTCATCATTTTGAATCTTCAACTCTTTATAAGAGTATTACTCTTTATTCAAACAATGATAAAAAAAGACTCAACGGGAAGTGATATTTCAAGTTGAAAAGAAAATTAAGTTATTTGCATGCGTGATGGAAATGTTCAGCTATAGCAATAACGAGTAATGGCTGCACTATGACTGTACCGAATAATTTATGACAATGAAAAAATATGAGCCATTTGGTATGATGGATGAATATTATGATGACGGTGAAGACAAATGTGACAAAAATGAGAAAAAAAATGAATCACACCACAACAAAAAAAAATGCACAGGAAATCACTACTAAGTAATTTTAGTCAACTAAAAAATATTGTATAGTTTTACACACAAAAAAACCAACCAGCATTGTTTTCATGAAAATTTTCTTTAGCTTTCTGAACTATTAGTTTACCATGGAATGATGCCAACACTCTTTCTAACGTTGCCTCTCATTGGAGTATCCATACTACAATGAAATAGAATATTCAACAGGATAAGCATCATGAGAACAAAGTTTTGCGATAAAAAATACTGTCACTTTTGATAAAACATCATTTCCGCATGTTACTGAATAGCTGTAATTAGTCATACACCCAACCTAACAACATTTTCAACACTTATCAAGGTGTAATCGTGGAACATCTCAATATTATTCAACATGCATTTCTTTTACAGTATCCTTTCTAAAATAAAATCGCTGGCATACAAAACAAAACTTACATTCTCTTGAGAGAATTTGAGCAAGTATATAGTTTGTTTCAAATGTGGTTGTTTTAAATTAAGCTTTAGCATTACTCGTTAAGCACTTTAATCATTCTAAAGCCAACAGTAGATTGTTAATAATAATAATAATAATAAAAAGAGTTAACGTAACAATTTTATATTGAAGTTTCGTCACCAACGGATGTCCAGCAAAGTTAGTCTACTAGCAAAGTGTAGCGATAAAAGTGACTACATGCCATTGAGATGACTAGTTCATCGTAGAAGATTATACAGAGCACACTTGATAAGATGAAGATAGGTTGTAGTGTAGTCCACAGTTTGGAGTTTATAGCGTTTTGAAGTTAAAATCAAGAATATCCCAACCCAATGTAGCCTTTTACCTCATGATACAAATCGCATGACTTCTCGTCTAACCGATGAAAAACTGGTATCAAGAAGTTGACGCCACAGTTTGCCACAAATGGCTCGAATCGACAAACCAAAAGTTGCGTGTGTCACGAGACCATTGAATAAAATTCACCATAATATGGTACCAAGAACAAATTCAAGGCTATAAACACAGAACAAATAAACAAAGAATAACAAATTTATGCATTTTCACACTCCACACGTATTATGAATTATCTTATTTAAAGTGAGTATTTTCAGACGATAGTTTCATATGTTAGACACGCAATGGTGTAAAAGGGTGTTAAGTAACATTTTTACAATTTCGAGGAAATCGCGTTTAAAGATCTGAACTTGCACTGCCTGTATATGGGCTACTATTTCAAACTTCTTGACGAACTATATCTTTGCACATTTTGTTGTCGGTTTGCTCAAAATTACGCGTTAGGAAGGTAGAGTTGCACCTAGTCATGACCTAACACATCCCAATATGCTTCCAAGTCATGTTTGACAAAAATGTTACACCAATTTTACACACCATGCACTTTCAATTCTTAATACCCAACCCAAATTCAAATCCTAACTCCTCCAAATCAAATTTTTGGATATGTAGAATAGAAATATCCCATTTAATAAAATTCGTATACAAAATGTTCCATTACACACGATAAAACTATCTCTCATGGCTGAAACAGAACTTTATTTAATAGTTTTGTATCATACGACTGTTCTTTGCTAGACATATATTTCACATATATGTTCTGTACATCTTTCATATGTTATCAATCTAATGAAAAACAGGTGTTACCTTTAACAAATATAAAAATCCAATTCATTTGGCAATATCATCTTTAATCTCAGGATTAACATGAGACATGTTATGGTTAAGCTGTTATTTAATACCGTACTCTTTGTTATTCATAAATCTCCATTTCGATTTATATCTCGATTTGTATAGTTTGTTGTTTGTCAGTTACAGCTTTGTTGATTAATGTAATCTACACTTGAGTATGCAAACGTTCAAGTTGAGATATTAATATTTTATTAAGGTTTTTGTTGGGATACTTTGAATAGATTTTAATTATTTTTGTGTTTGTAAAGTAAACGGTGCCAATTACGTTTCACACTGACAAATCCTGCTATGCTAGCAATTCCTTTGACAATCAATCCTAATGATTAGTTATCTCTTAATTATCTCTATACCTATCGGTCAACAACCGCATACAGTAGTTATCAGAAAAGTGAAACAAAATCATGGTTTTACTATAAAGAATTTTCAATGGCAAACAATGAAAAACAAAATATCTGACACGAATGAAATCTGAAACAGTAATTACTGTATATGTAGTAAACCATAAACCTCTTTTTGTTTAAACACAAATAACTTTTTATTTCTTAAGACATGTTTCCAGGTATTTTTTTTAATCTTCTTTTTAACTTTTGACATTTAATCAAAAGTTGTTTTCAACCAACAAAAAAAATTAGTGTTTTTTTACTATTAAAATTAAATAAAATTTTCAATAGACAATTTTAGAAGTTGAAATTATGCTGAAAATGATGTTTGAAAAATAAGTGGGTTGAAATTATTGAGACTTCAGTTTTGACAGTTTTATGTCATTTTATTTTTTGATTTTTCAAAACTGTTCGATTTTTGAAAAATCGTCAAAAATTAAAAGGGCATAAAACTTTCAAAACGGACGTCTCAGTAATTTCAATCCACTATTGACTCCGATTGCCATTCAAAATGATTGGGGACTATCACCATATATTATATTAAAAAAAAATACTTCGAAACATGTTCCAAAAAACACACATTTGTTGGAAGAAACCAATGTTCAGAGAAAAGTTTTAGCTTTTTTTTCCACATCGAGTGGTATAATCTTGGATGTTTCAAAATAAACGAAGAATAATACTCCTATATAACAAATATGATAATTACTGGTAAAACTATAAACACGTTTGAAAAATCTTACAAACTGCAAGGTAGCAGACTTCTGTGAAGGTCACTGGACTTCTAGCGAAATTGAGTTCATTAGGTTACATACACTCCAAGAGTTTGCCAGAAAACTTGAGAAATAACAAATTCACTTTTACTACTCACACCGTTTGCAATCTCAAACTAGCAGGACATCCTTCACATCTACCAGGAACCGCTATTTCTTAGAAAAACATTGATAGATTACCAATACAGTATTTCTGCTCTTATAGCCTACCCTACAGTACACCTATTCAACATTGAACTACCAAAGCACTTGCCTAATGCAAAGTGACAATGCATAAAAAAAGTCTTCACACTAAAAAAAAACGTATATTTGCAATACATAGGTTTTTAAAAATCACCTATTCTTATATTTGTTCTGTTTGGATCTTTGATTTTTCAATCTATCTTATTGTTCCTGTGGAGCTCGCCAATAAATAATAATAATGATAATTTGAATTTGAATTTCACAATTCACAAAAAAGTCCCATAGTCATTAGGTATAGTCATTTTGTGACTATTTTATTTATCAGTCATTTCTTTACTTGTTAATTCTTTTTTTTTTTTGTGCTGAATTGATAAGATTGTCCCATTCTAATTCTGAAACGATTGTTCAGCATCAAAATTCCCTGAAAACATTATTCCATATCTTTAGGGAAGATGTTTCCAGATTACAGGGACGAACCATGTTGAAGACACAGTATGTTTACTTTAGGGAAACTTGAATTCAGTAGAAAAAAGTTGGACTTTTCATAAAAAAAATAAATGAAAAAAGTCTTTGTAACAGCTTATCTAAAGTACATATTGATGTTCCGAGTACATTTTATGGTTATGATATAAACAAAATAACAATGAACAGATAAGCAAGATACAAAGAATAATAACTAAATGAATAAATAAATAAATAAACCGGATTAATTTTTATTTGTTTTGAAATGTTTATTCTCTATCTTTTGATGTAAATGGCAAACTCCCTTTTTTTTTGTTCGAAACAAATCTTTTACCCTCGTTAAACCGCCACCTTTGCTTTGTCGCTAAAAAAAACGCTTTCTAACCACAGTAAATTCACCCTCTTTAAACCGCCACCCTCGTTTACCGGCAAACTTTTATCTGTATTGAGTACCAAGGGTGGAGGTTCGACTATTTTCAGACATGTTTCAAAGTATTTTTTATTTTGGCATATTTTCTTATTGATAACAAATTTGATATTGTTTACATAAACAGTTATTTTAAAAAAGTCACAAATTTTAGTAAAGGCGAGGTTTTAAAAATTACCTCGAAACATGTCTAAGAATACAAATTTATTTCAAACAAAGAGAATTTTGTATTTTATATATGAAAAAATCATAGAATTAATCTCTTTAATAATATTGCAGCGAGTTCCTCCTCTCTTCCTCACCACCTATGGTAGCACCACCGTACCATGTGTGAAAATGCCAAAACTTGTACCGAAATCGATACTCTAACTGTAACGAATATTGCAAAGTAACGTGAGTTAAAACACTGCATGATGGAATTGAATCGCATAATGAAAACAAACAAAAACTTTCCCATCGTTTTTTTAACAGGCTATTTACTAGTCCACGAATAAATTTGAGAGAGAAGGTAAAATAAATTTAATTTATGGATCTTGCAAGTTTTGGAAATTAAATAAAAATCCAGTAACACCGTTTTCAGATTCATTAGATCATACTGGCATTGTGATTAAAGTGCCAGATGTCATATATGTTGGAAAGTACAATAACCTACAGGAAGGACGAATAAAATTTTTATGTAAAATGTATATTTACATTATTATATTCAAAAGTACCGGACACCACAAAGTCAACACCTGATCAAGAACATCAAGCAAAAAACGTGTTTTCACGTAGAAAAATCTGCATATACACCGTTTGAAAAATATACACTGTACATGTACCTGAATCTGACTTTTGATATAAACATCTCACTTATAAAAGAAACAGCTCTATAGAACTTTCATCAAAACTATCGCTAATCCGATAATCATAATTTAGAATGTTCATCTTATATTTTCAAACATCCAATGTCAAACCAGATATTTACAATCAAATTGAAATCCACAAAAATCGTAATTTATATTTGAAAATATATATATAATGAAAAATCACCTAACTTACACCTTACTTTTGTTATAAAACAATGTTACAACAAAACATAGTTTTTGAGTTTTTAAGAATTAAATTCGTTTACATTGCAATTTTAGAATATAAATTATATGAATTTAAACATCATGCTCTCAAATGCTCATCAACATGAATATAAATATAAATATTAATTCAAATTACATCTCCATGGAATTTTCAATCACAAATGTTCACATCAGACCAAATATTTGCAAACTCAAAACCACGAAATTTTCGCCGATTTACCACAATTCTATTCAATTTCGTCAAACAACTGCACGAAGTTTCACAGTGAAACATTTATGGACGAAAATCTTTCAGTATCAAAAATAAAATTATTACTTGTTGTATGTGTAACAACCAAATAACTTTCAATGCACACCTGAAGTTTTAAAGCTACATTCCCATTTCGTATATGGAAAAAAAAATAAATAATATAAACTCTGTAGTTGTGCTGATTAGCACCATCTTTAACATGGGAATGGAAACAAGACACTAATGGCTTCCTCACACCGAAGTTGTATCTGAACATATGATTTCGTTCGAGCATAAACATTTTTCCTGTCAAACCCAGCGTGAAAATTACCTACGAAAGTGGACAAAATGAAATGTATGTTCACGTTGGTAACATTACGTACCATTTCCAGTTGCAGTTTCTACTGTTACGGTGTCCGCCGCGGACGTCATGATGGACGGGTGAACTAAAAAATTTTGAAATTCCTCAACATGGGCCAGGGGGCGATTGCTCTCACTGCCTCAGGTTAAAATCTCCACCACTACCACCAAGATGCAAAGCAAGTTTGTGTATGTGTGGCCCGGAGAGATAGAACCATTACAACTGATACCACTACGAACCGTCAGCTGACTCATTCCTACTGACGCTGTCAACCTGGCAAATGGGTTTCCTCAATTTTAAACTGAGGATGCAGATAATGTATGCATTACGACGACAACGTCACTTTATACCAAAACGTAAACAAAGGCACATGGACGAGATGAAAAGATCAACTTACACACATTCGAACATCACTCGATTTATGACATGACATCACAGATTCGTCTTAATTTCAAAATAGCGGGTTGACTGACGGATCAGGGGTGCGTTGGCATAGCAACAGTTAGCTAACAACCAATTTTGTGGTTGTATAAAAGTAAAGTATATGTAAGAGACCATAGGTACCATTATATCTAAAAATTATAGCTGTTCATATTCAATTCAATACCTACGAATTCAATATTTTATGGTCAACACTGAAGATGGTTGGTTTTTTTGGGGGGGAGTCTCGAAATCATCAAGTTAGAAATCTCAAAGTGAAAATACAAATGGAAAACAATAAAAGAAAATGATAAATAAATTCCTTTACCTTACTGTCAAGGTGCAAAGTTAGAATAGTCAATGAGGTAAAAGAATTTATTTATTATTTTCTTTTATTGTTTTCCATTATGTTATTTAAGGTGCAGGATTCAACGTTTAATGAAAATACAAACAAACAAAAATTCCATAAAATTCAATTAAAATGCAATATTTGTGTATGACATGCATATATAAACATCACACAAAGTTAAGCATGAGCAATGTGTAGATTACAATTTACTAGGCACGACTGATACCGCTAAGCACATTACAATATCATTGATGACAAAAACTCACACCACATCTCTTTATCACTGATTTCAAAATCTAAAATTAAACCTCGTAGGCAACTTCCCTCATCAATTAATAATAAGTTATCATACAATAGTGGAAGCCAGGTGATTTAAAAACAAAAAATCAACATGCGGTTATATAAACATACTAGGGATCAAAGTTAGACAAGCTACAGTCCATGCATGCTTATGACATCAACTTTTTTTTCTTTTAAAATAATTAAATTTGAAAGTTCAAAATTTCGGAGAAACATTGCACAAAATTTCGAAAAAAAATATTGCACAAAATTTCGAAGAAACATTGTACATTATCCTCCCCAAGCTAGTAAACCTCAGCACCAGAAAATTGGCTCCCAGGCTCCCTAGCTGAGACAAGGATTTTTGAATCCTTGTTTTCTATTTATTTTTTATTTTTTATAAATTCATGATGAAATTCATGCCCAGCCCTTGTTTATTCGGATGATACGAAATCTTTAGTGAAAATTCGTGAGTAATGTACAAATAATTTCAAGAAATGCTCACTTTTGTTTATCTGCTGCTTCACCTTTCAAGCACCAGGCACTTACAAAAAAAAAACCATCATATTGATATTACACAGTACTTTCTATGACATTTATGTAATCATTGTAATGACACCTGTCATTCGATTTAAGACATAAAATGGACCACAAGTTTCCACTTTTATGGTAATTATACGCCTTAAAAATTCTATAATACGCATTTTGGAAAAAGACTGATATTTTAAAAAAATTAAAATTCCAACCAAACATTTTCGCAATCAATTTACCGGAAGTTATTCTGTGCACTCTGAACCCACTCCCACGTAAACAAACAAATATTACCAATAATAATTATTTTAATTAATCCGATTATTTTTTAAAAAATACAGTACATAACATTCGCATTTATCTGTTGCTTCACATTTCAAGCAGCAGACACAGACAAAAAAACATTACATTGTACTTTCGATGATATTTATGTAATGACACTTTGCATTAGATTCAAACCATAAAATGAACCACGCTCTTCATTACAATTGTACGCGTCTTAAATTTCACAATACTTGCCAGGTAGTTTGGAAAAAATAAAATTTCAACCAAATTTTTCCATCAATTTACTAGACGCCATTCCCCGCACTCTGAACCCTCCCCCACACCACAACAGAAAAATCAAAATAATATTTTTTAAATAATCTCGTTTATTTTTACATAAAATATTTAAAACAATTTTAAAATTACTATATTTTGTATGCGTTGTCAACAAAAAATAAAAATAAACACCTGTAGTCTTATTATTTTTTTACATATAAATATTATATAAAAAAAGAATAGACTCGATTTTTAAAGAAAGTTAATTACCATTTCAAAGGTTTACTGTCTTGTTATAAAATAAACACTGTTTACACTTCACATGATGATGTATAATGTATAATAATAACACGTTAATGTTGTTTACCTGGTTCTAGTAATGTTTCTCTTTTTCTCATCCGTTTTACAGTCTTAAATTATTTTTTTTTCTTCTTCTAATGTGCTCGCCTCGGGGTGATCATAACTTCCTTTCGGAAGCTTCGTCCATTTTGACTAAGCCCAGAACCGAACAAGTGATCATCCGCTTCACCAGACATTATAATTGAATACGAAGAATTTATCTTTTTTTTTTTTCAGTTTAGCTCTGGTTAAAAATATATCAACATTTATATTCATAACACAATGAAGCACGTACTTCGGTTATTTCTTTTCAAGTTTTCACTAAGGCACTAAACATCGATCTTAAATAAATCTTACGTCGAAAAAATCGCAGAAATGCTAGGTTGAGCGTTATGAACTATGTCTCAATGATTCGGTTTAGCTCTGATAAAATATATTACCAACATTTAAATTTAAAACTTAATGAAATACGTATTTCTGTTGTGTGTTTTGATGTTTTCACTAAAGCAATGAACATTCATGTTAAATAAACCTTAAGTGCAAGCTGTTGAACAAACTGCAGTATAGATAGGAATGCTAAATTGAGCTGTCTTATTGGTTCGGTTTGGCTCTGGTAAAATATATTACCAACATTTAAATTTAAAACTTAATGAAACACGTACTTTGGTTATGTACTTTGGTGTTTAGGCTAAAGGACTAAACATTTACGTTAAATAAACCTTATGTTTAAGCTGTCGAAAAAACCGCAGTATAAAAGGAATGTTGCGGTGAATCTTATTAACTATGTCTTATTGATTCGGTTTGGCTATGGTAAACTATATTACCTACGTTTAAATTTAAAACTTAATGAAATACGTACTTTGGTTATGTACTTTGGTGTTTAGATTAAAGAACTAAACATTAACGTTGAATAAACGTTAAATTTAAGCTATCGATAAAACCGCAGTTTAGCCATGGATAGGAATTTCAGATGAGCGATGTTAACCATGTCTTATAGATTCGGTTTACGTCTGCTAAAATATATTATCAACATTTAAATTTAAAACTTAATGAAACAGATACTTTGGTCATGTATTTTGATGTTCAGTTTAAAGCACTAAACGTTAATGTTAAATAAACCATAGGTTTAAGCTGTCGAAAAAAACACAGTATAGATCGGAATGCTAGGTTATGAATTATGTCTTTTTGATTCGGTTTGGCTCTGAATTAATATATTATCAAGATTTAAATTTAAAACTTAATGAAGCACGTACTTTGATTATATGTTTTGATGTTTTCACTAAAGCAATGAACATTCATGTTAAATTAACCTTAAGTGTAAGCTGTCGGAAAAAACCGCAGTATAGATTGGAATGTTAGGTTGAGCGTATGAACTGTGTCTTATTGATCCAGTTTGGCTCTGGTAAAATATATTACCAACATTTAAATTTGAAACTTAATGAAACACGTACTTTGGTTATGTACTTTGGTGTTTAGGTTAAAGGACTAAACAATTACGTTAAATAAACGTTATGTTTAAGCTGTCGAAAAAACCGCAGTATAAAAGGAATGCTGCGGTGAATCTTATGAACTATGTTTTATTGATTCGGTTTGGCTATGGTAAAATATATTCCCAACATTTAAATTTAAAACTCAATAGATCATGTAGTTTGATGTTTAAATTAAAGGATTATAAACATTATTAAGTAGACCTTAGGCTGCCGAAAAAAGCGGCAGTTTAACAAGGGATGGGAATGCCAGACGAGTGATATTAACTATGTCATATTCATTCGGTTTGACTCTGGTGAAATATATTACCAACATTTACATCTAAAACTCAGTGAAACACATAGTCCGGTAATGTGTTTTGACTAAAGCAATGAACAATAATGTTAAATATAATTTAAATGTGAGCTGCCGAAAAATAAACAGTTAAATTTAATGAAACACGTACTTCACTTATGCAATTTGACGTTTTCACTATAGCATTAAACATTAGTGTTTAAGCTGTCGTAAATAAAAACGTTTTAAATTTTTAGTTTCTAATTCATCGATACTCAATCCGGAGTTGAAGAATATTATATTGTACACGAAATGTTTATTTTTTTAAATATACAGTATATGCATATTTTTGTTACTCTAATTACGTAAATAACCATACATAAAAATTGTGTATATTTTTTTTTACAAAATTACTGAATAGTTAATTCATCTAATATATCGAATATATTATCACAGTCCAAGTGACATAAACAAGATACTAATTTATTGTACACATGAGACTTTAAATCCTATCAATACAGCTAGTTGTATTAAATCAAAAAACACGGTGTTCATGTATCTATATACAGGGTGTCGCAAAAAATGTATCCACAATTTAATTGGTTATACAGTCTATTAGCCAGATATTAAAATGTTGACACATTTCTTTTTACGACACCTGGTATAATTTGTCGACTGTGAAGCATTCTCAACCAAGTGACATCCCAGTTGTAAGAATACCCCCCCCCTCGTTTCCTAACCACACTTTATTTTGTTTTGAAAAGTTACTTAAATATTACTATACTCCATATTATATATTATAGTAACGGATGCCTTCCTAGTTATTGACAAAATATTGAAAAAATAAACAGGACATCCCGAAACACAGATGTTAGGATACCCTACACCCATACATTACAACAGATATTAAAACGTTATTTATGGCCATTGTAAACAACTATTTTAGTGCTTTGGCATTTGACTGAAAGCGTGTAATTGTAATAAAACCTAATCATTATACTGTACTGAACAAAAAAAACTTGGATGAAACAAAATACAAAAGTTGATTAAACATTTGATACAAAAGTTGATTAAGTATTTATTTGATGCAAAAAAATTCACTTTAACCAAACTGGAAAAAAAAAAACAAGCGTGATTACCAAAGATAAATAAGATTATTCGGGCAGTAGGCATGATTACAAAAAAACGACAAACACTTAAAATGTTTAATCATTTTTTTTTCTCTAATCCACCACACACAATGATAAAAAAAAATAAAATTGGTTATTTGATAAGAAAACGTGCCATTTATCGCATAATAAATTTTCCTTTGATTGCATCACGATGATGATGATAACCAAATTTGACGATTCAAAAATATTCAGCGCGACGATTGGAAATTTCAACCTCGATTGGATAATCGGAAGAATATTATTAATCCGAATCACACACCACATCATTTATAATATTTCAATAACAATTGGGACCCTCAAAATGTGTAACACATAAAAAATATTACTTTTCATTTCACCATTGCGCAAGCGGAAAACCATTATATGTAATGTGCGTACAATGTTAGTAGTGTACGTACCTCAACTAAAAAAAAAGCATACAAATAAATAGGAAAATAAATTCAAAAAGTTTTTAATACTACGAAAAATGCCTAAAAGATAAACATCTTTCTATTCAAATCAGAGTCATAGATTAGGATAATACAAAACTGTTCCAACACAAACAGGATTTGGTTACACCATTACTAGGAAACGTAAAATGCTCACACTACTAATTGGTGCAGATTTTTATTTTATTCACACTATTATTATTATTATTATTTATATACGGATTTAAATCATGAATACCATATCTACACCGAAATGGCATATATACAAAAGGTACGAGCTATGTCATCAACAAGTGGTTGTACGTAATAGTTTCTGAAAACGAACATCACATATAGATAAAAAAAAATAAAATAAAATAAATAAATAATTTTTTCTTTACCTTGGCTAACTAATTCAAAACTTTGTTTCCACTCAGTTGAATTTCTTCTGCAAAACGATTTGACGTGTTTGTAAATGTTCATGTTTGTTTTCCGAGAGGAATCGTAGTTAGTGTAGAATCGGCGCCTTGCACACAGTTCCGATCTATAAATGTAATGCTTTAGCTATCACAATGGTAACAGGAATAATAAAATAAAAAATCAAATGACTAGTTCTTATCCTTGCCAGTTCGTCACCAAATTGATTATTAAAATGACTTTTTTTTTTGTTGAAAAGTTATCATGCTGCTTGAACATTGTCAATTAAGAGCCAATTTTTTTTCCACCCCTTTCATTCCATTGTCAAAATGACATTAGAAAATTCTCTATTTTTCTATAATAATAATAATTATTATTATTATTAATACAATTAGAATTATTTGTGAAAATTTAAAATTTTTCTTTTACTAAATAAGCATAAAAATTCCAATGGTCGAAAAAAATATTAATTAAAAAATTAACATTATTACCACACTTATGCAATGTAACCTTCGTCTCAGTGGGAAAAAGTCATCAAAGTAACAAAATATAAGACGTCAAAGTTTCCCCGAAAATTACATATTTCTTAGAAAAGCACGTGTAATTTGTTTACATTGTATTTAAAATTTTAAAAAAAAAAGTTTAAGTATTCATTATATTTGCATAGATTTATTTATTACCAGTAGCGTCAAAACGGTCAATCCTATAACTATAATCCTAATCCTATAAGTATAATCCTAATCCTATTACTGTTAGAACCTTTTTTTGTAGAGAATTCAAAGTCGTGTAATTTTCCAAACATTTGACTCACCCTCTCTAATTATTTAAAAAAAATTTAACCTGGAATACTCTACACTTGTACCACATAAATATCTATAATTTAATTATTTTATTAAATATAATAAATTTGGCAATCCAATATTTTGTAAACCATTTTTATAATGTTAACAACACAATTAACATTTAAAAAGTTTCAACCTCTACACCCTCTTGTATGAAGGCGCCACATAGTTTAGGTTAGTTAAACGAAAATTGATTAATTTTGTGTTTTCAATGATAAAATTGGTATTGTTGTTTTAACTAACCTAAACTGGTATCTATACCCAGTTTAGGTTAGTTAAAAGAAAAATACCACCATCAAGCTACTCAGTGACTGTAGATTAAGAGACAAGCACCAAAAAATTGTGTATTATCACAGTGGAATCCGGTTATTATGATCACTTTGGGACTTTGATAACAATAACCAGCTGATAACATTAAACAGTGGTTGAAAATAAACTGAAGTGTTTTGGTGACTATGAATAATAGCTGATTGGTATCATTATCCGTGGTTATAATAACCAGATTACACTGCGTATATAAATACAAAACATTATAAATTGTATTATTATTATTAAATATAATAAAATTTTGCTGTCTAATTACGTAAACCATTCCACGTTAACAATAACACTATATGACAAGACTATTAGCACATTATAAAAATTATATACTCTTAATACATAATTTAGTTTTATCAGTATAAAACACTTATCCTTCCGTCATCAGACAACTAAATTGCATAGTACGTTGTTTAAAAGTTGTCAATTGCATAGTATACAAGGATCCGACGTTTAAAAGGTTGTGAAATTTTACATGTACATAAATAAACATTAATAGCCTATTGCTAACGATATATACCTAAGTACTACGTGTATAATATTTTTTAAAAGTATATAATAACCAACTATGCATTCAAACCAACAAAATTAACAGGAATTCATTATTGATCACGATCATATAACGACCAATGAAAACCATATTAAGATCCGCTTTTGAATTAAATAACCGAAAAGACGCCTCGGTAATCATCAGCTCACCACGGCATCAAAACTTAACTCGATTCAAAAGTCATACGAACGATACACAGTGACGTACTTATTTAAAATTTATTATTGACAATTTTGTTTTGTTTTTTTTCTCATCGTTTTGACGATTTTTTTGATACATACCGTAAATTGTAATTTCAAGTACATTTACTACTACTGTATTCCTCGGAATTTTCTCATGACCCAAAGCTATTCATTATGGAGAAAAAAATATTACATCATCGTAAAATTATCAGCTTGTGAAACGTGACTGATGAAGGAAAAGTCCAAAGTAAAATAAAAAAAACATTTTCTTTTTCAAGGACAAACGCACTTGTCTTACGGATAATGAAACATTTTACCAAAATAAAGGAAAATGCAATGACATGCCATTAAATCATCGTTACGTTACCTGTAGTAGATTATATCTGAAACCGTCACCTCGTTTGTTTCGTTTCCTTTAAATATTGTAATTAAACAATCTCGGCTACCTACGTATATGTCTCCGAATGAGTCTACCGTTTTTAAGTCAATTACAGTTTTCAAATACAAACTCTGAATTATTACACAATATTCAATCCTTTTGGTTAACAAAAAATATTGTGTTGCAAAATTTTAACGTGTTTTTTTAGGGTTTAAAAATTGATAAAATCAGTAAAGAAAATATGAAATAACTTGGTGACAGACAAAGGGTAATGAATATTAACCAAGTTTTCGTTGAAATAATTCCTAGAAAGTAATTTTTCAAAATTTAATTAAAAAATTTTTCTTAGCAATGTATTGTGTAATATAGCAGTTGAATTTTAATCTCCTGTCATCACGTTGTGTAGCTGAATATGCGTAACAAACTTAAGAAATTTTAAAAAACCTTAACAAAATAAAAAGAAACAACTTGTCTCCGGTAATTACTGCTTCAGCAACTTTTGAAACATTTTACAAATCGGTCACGCAAATTTTTAAACCACATTGCGCAGAATAAGTTTGTTCCAAAAAACTTCGATCGGCAAAAATTAAGATCACGAGACATTGCGCTTCGTAGTTCAATACGTTTGATGGATTGCAACTTTGTATATAGATATCACATGTAAAAATAAATGTGTTATAGGTGCGTTACAAAAATGTATAATATCAAAGTAAATATCGGTATGCAAAATTCAAACTGTCATCACAGGATATATTACGTTTGATGAGTTAGTTTGTTCCAAAATTCGAGCAAAAACTATGCATAAATATCACCCACAAAATGTAGTGAATGTGTACAAGTATACATATATGTACTTTTTCAATATGCATTACATAATGTACGTATGTACTTTTTCACAAAGTGTATTAGCAGTTTAATCAGTTTGACCGTTGCTTATGGTCCATCTTAATTTCTGTAGGATCAATAGTTTATGTAAATACGTATTTGAATTTGTCAAATTTATGAGCTTATTTCCAAAATGTCTTAAATCGAAAAACAATTTTTCAAGAAACAAGTTTTTATATTCATTTGACCATAAACTTCGCATATAAACGTGGTTTTTTCGAGAGTGCTTTTCGGTAGAAAATAACAAGGTTTTGAGTCTTGAAAATATAACATATTTGGAATCGGCGATGCACAGATAGTTGTCAGAGCCTCTTATCTCAAAAATGATTAAAATGGAGGAGATAAGACGTTTTGGAAATGAGCTCTTCGATTATTTTTATTATAGTCTAGCATATTTTGACCTTTTATGATTCAAGATGGACCACAAGGTAAACTAATTGAACTGCTGATTAAAATAACACCGCTTTCTCAATATACATCGTGTAATTTACATTATGTCCATTATACAATGTGGTATATTGAAAAAGTACGTTACGGTATGTGAAACCTTGGTGTGCAAAACTTGCAAAAGCAATGTATGAAAAAAAAAGTGGAAAAAAAAAGTACGCATGGTATTGATGTTTATTAATTTATTCAGTCCATATTTTTTATACTCAAGAAAAATGATCGCTAATCAATTAATTCATCTTAAAAAAAAATTTTCAAAAGTTAAAATTGCTCACTTTTTTTTTCAGCTGGTTGCTTCATCCTCTGCCTCCGCCGCCACCTCCTCCGCCTCCTGGTTTTCGTCATCGTCACTTTCATCATCCACCTCGGATGACGACGATGATGAATCTAACCATTCTTGTTCATCTTCATCCATTGGCATCAAGACGTGCCACTCGTCCATTTTCTTCAAATCTAACAATGGATGATAAATCAATCGTAAAGGAAATACTTTTTCGAAATCTTGACAAGTGGACGACCCTCAATCTCACCTAATGAATACATGTCAGAAAAAGTGATCAATCGATCTCCGCTCTCCAAGAGTCCGCCGTAAAGATAAAGCGTTCCGTGACGAACGGCGAGTCCTGCGCTCATCCGTGGATGTGGACGGAAGGCAACGACGGACGATTTCGCAACTGCACCGTCCACGCCTGAATCGATTTCTTTCAAGCTACTTGTTTGAGGACCGATTTTTACAGTGAATACGTCATCCTCGTGAACGATGGCGGCTTCGTCCACAACAGGTTCGTTTTCCACGGATCCACTGGGCACGGATTCTTCGTCGATTTTAGTGGTTTCGTCAACGTCAGGTGGGATCGCTGAGGGATTGATGTCCTTGGTTCCTTTCTTGCCGCTCAGAGTCACTTCATGCCACATGCTTCTCTCCATATCCAACAGATACATGTCGTTGCAACATGTACCGACTAGTTCTTCGTCATCAACTTCTTCGTCTTGGACTCCCCCAAACATGAACGCATGATCGGGCGATGTTAACGCGAGCGAAAAACTACAACGTGGCGTTGGCTTGCAACCAGATTGCTTTTGCAATGTACATTTCCATGGATTGTTGCTTTTCTCTCCTTCTGCGAAAATAAAAATTTGGGATCAACGACACCCACCGAAATAACGTGACTTGAAAATGTTCAAATTTTAAGCAGTTGATACTCACTGTCTGGTGTTAAGATATACATGTCCGAATTGGTGATTCCTTTATCAATATCTCGCTTCTGTTTTTCTTTACTATAACCACCGTAAATGAGAATCCGCCCATCTGGCAAACACGCTACTTGGCACCCTGATCGTGGTGATGGAATAATTTTACCAGTGATGTTGATTTTAGTCCACTGATACACCTCCAAGTCAAACTTGTACAAGTCGTTGAAATATTTATATTCCCTGTTAAAAAATAAAAATAAATTAGTCATATTATTTACTAATTTCAAATGTTAAAGGCATGTTTACACGATGATAGTATTGGCGATAGAGCTGTCAAGAGCTTTTAGTGCGAAAAATGTCCAAAGACAGTCAACAACATGTATAGTGTATGTACATTGCAAGAGTTATCGACTGTCTTTAGACAGTTTTTAGCACCAAAAGCACTAACAGCGTCCAAAGTGAACGCGATATTCGTAACTAATGGCAAAACGCCACAGAAGAGGATATGTCTACATACATATAATTTTATTCATGTGGCTTCAGCAGTGCTTCACATGCGTAAAATGCAAGTTTTGTTGTAAGAAACTGTACAAAACATTGATTTTCTCCCTGTTATACATCAATTATTTCCGATCCGCAATCGGTTGAATCCGCGAATAAGGAGAGCCCACTGTTTAAGTGTCTCAATGTACAAATACAGCACTAAAACTTTATAAAAAATATTTCTAAGCCCAATTTAATATACCTTATTCCATAGACGTATTACCTGTTGTTATCGTGATATCCACCAAAAACAAAGATCTGCTTTTTGACTGATGCCATTCGATGACCACTTCGTGAAGATGGACCACCAGGGCAGCTAAAATGAAACAATGCAACGTTGATGTGAAATTGTAAATTGACGATCACACTTAGAATTAGAATAATAGCATTCCGACTGAACAGACTAAGAAGTTCGTATGGCTATGCATTCATTCTCCATGTGAAAAAATAAGAACTTTGACATCACTTTGATGTGGAGCTTACAAGTTGAATTCACAAGATTTCCATCTAATAGCTTACCTGACTTTATCCCACTTTTTTTGCTGTAAATCAAAAACCCAAAGCTCTTTGTAGTGGTGAAATTGAGATTGCGTTGGACTAGCATACTCTCCTCCAAAAATCCACAACTGGCCACCAGCATTTGATAATGCTACTGCCTGAAATTCAAAAACTGTACTTAGTAACTTAGCTATAATGTACGATACATTCAAGCACTCTAACAATGAATCACAGTGCACTTGAATCACAGTTGCATATTTACCTGGTGAGCGCTTCTAGGGAGCGGAGCATTTGGTGCCTTAACTTTGACCCATTGACTTTTCTTTATATTGTAGAAAAACAAATCGTTGTACATAAAAGTCTGGAAAAAAATAAATATTTCAATGCAATCACATTAGAAATGAAACCAAGCAGTATTTATATATTTTTTTAAACACCAAATATAGCCTACCTTATTTCCATTGAAGTATTCTCCGCCAAATAGGATTAACTCATCCTTATCTGGATGGGCGGTAAAACTAAAATTGGCTCTGTGAATAAACAAAAATATGGGATTAAAAACATTGCGACTGGTTTCAAATGTATTACGCTTAAAATTATGCCAATACGAACCTCTTTGTTGGACATGAAATTTCCTCGATGATTTGTTCCCGTAATTGATCTTCCAACTGAAGTTTAGCGATGATTTCGTCAATGCTTTCCTGTAAACGTTAACACATTTTGAGTTACACCCAGGCAAATATTTTACTATTTTTACAAGAAACGATTTAATGTTCATGTTAGCTCATAGTAGTGTTAATAAATAATTTATAATAACCTCTCCTTTCTCTTTTAGTTCCTTTTTCATCCTCTGGACAGCTTTTTTCTCTGTTTTTTCTGCAGTTTTCTGAGCCCCTTTTCCTTTCTTTTTATCTTTTTTTCCCATTATGTTCTGTAATGTAAACATACATTTTTGCAAAATTTTTTATTTAGCCTGTAACTAAGCCCACATGAAAGATAGGCTGTGTAACAACCATATTATGATCAATCACATTACATATTTAGTTGTTATTCGTAATTTGTTATTGGTATAGTCACCTTTCAGGCAATGACACACGGAATAGTTGTTCTAGATGACTTGTTGATAATTTGTTCAATAATTAGATAACAACTCTTAAAAAGTAATTTAAATACAAATGAAATAATGTTCACAAAAACTTAGCCCGAAAAAATCAACTTTTTCCGTGCCCACATGTGCCAAAGTAACTTGAGTATTTACACACCAGATGTCACTATAGCTAATTGGTTCATAATGAGCGGGAATTTCAAATCACTTTCCAAAACAAACAAAAATTCAATAAACAATAAAATAATGAATTTTTAAAATAAAATAAAATTTAAATATAACAAAACTACTTTTATCTTAAAAAAGTTTGTTTTTCATTTTTTAACAAAGTTTTTAAAATTTAATTTTCACACTACATAAAATACTTTATATTAAAATACTTGAAATTACACAGTACTGAAATATATGCAAGTGGTGGACCCTCGAGATCCAAACGGTTCGACTTACGAACAACTCCGAGCATAAATTCGAGGAAAATCTGGGTTCAAAATCCGAACAAAAAACTGAAATCCGAATTAAAAATCAAGTGGTCGTTTAAAATAATAAACAAAAATAACGGTATCACGTGAATACGCCTACAACAAAAAAGCCTACGTCAAAACGCCTACTGACAAAAATGCCTACTATCAAAATGCCTACTGACATAAATGCCTAAAACGGAACTAAAACAATTTAATAAATGATATAATACACTTAAATGATAAACTTTTATTTTCAAATGCACTAAAAGTTGGAAAAAACTTTTTCTTGAGTATCCTAAAAATGTTCTCAACACACAAGACTAAAAGTGGGCTGGGTGCTTAATTAATTAATTAGTTAAGATGTTTGTATGTAGTTAAGGGAACAAGCCAACGCTTTTATTTTTAGTCATGTGTGTGGAAAACTGGCCGACACAGTGGAAAACTCGCCGACGCTGTGTGGAAACTTGCTGACACTCTGTGGAAAACTCCAAAGTGGTGATAATGTGACTGAACCACAACCTTCAACTAGTGGATTACAGATAAAAGAAAAGTCCTCCTACTACTATTATTATACAACATTTTTATGTATGTATTATTATAAATAAGGTAAACATTTGACTGTTGAAATTAGATAAACTTGTTTTATCATAATTTACTAATACAATCTTGACATTTAAAATCTCCATATTGAATCAATTTTGGAGGTTTTGAAACAGTTAATTCAATTTACATTAATTCTTATAAAAAATGTAATCCCGGAATCCGAGCAACTCGATAACTGGATCGTGTCCTGGAACGGAATGTGTTCGGATCGGTTTCCGAGGGTTCGCTGTAAGCCTACTTATATTAATAAACTATGATATAAAAAAATCACATTGCTCATCAATGGCTGCTAAGCCATCATAAGCACTAGCATTAAATAAATTACCTATTATTTTTATTAATTTAACACAAAAGCAAAGAGCTATTAGAAAACTTAAAATTTTTTTGAAAAATCACTTAACCGGGTAGCCTCCTAACACACCAACGTTCCTCCACCCCCTCCCCATCCTAGGGGCTTTATTTAAAAAAAGCAAAAAAATTTATCTAATTTTATTACTTATATTGCTGAAGCCCAAAAAATATCAACATATTTTGCCAAATATATTTTACAGGATAAAATTTATTAAACTACAATGTACACAAACTGAAAATGAAGACTGACAAAAGCCTCAAATTTCAGATTCGATCGCATTTTTAAGTGTCAAATTTTCTTTTCCCAAGAGCTTGATTATCTCCTCGTGTTGCAATTTAAATTTCGCTTTGATGTGTTGTGTAGCAACGTCATGGCTGATATCCTTCCCAAGAGGACAACTACACAAACAAACAAAACAAAATTTCAAAATGTGAAAAAAATTAAGATTGCCAATCAATTAACTTACTCAGTTTGAACATCAATGCTAGCAACTTCAGGCTGCGGAAAGCCCCGACTAAACCGTTCTAATCCATTCCTTTGAAATGATTCAATGTGCACATTTCAATTTTTATAGCTAAACATATTTTTAAAAAAGTATTTTTTATCAAAATCAATATAAAAAATAATAAATATATTTACCATGCAATCATGACTCCATTGTCAGTGCATAATCTTGGTGGTGGACAAAACAAATGATACCCTCTATCATTGCACAATAACTCTAACCCTTTCCTGATATATTGATTACTCGCTACTCCTCCTGCCACCACCTACAGGTTAAAAACAAAAAATTTGCATTAAAAAAAAAACAGCAAAATATAAAAATATGCAAACTGACACCTAGGGTTAGTTATTTAACGCTGTGAATCCAAACAAGATTCAAACTAACCAATGATTTGGTTGCGGCATCCTCCGGAATAAACCCCTGTCGGCAAGAGTAAATCATCGCTCGTAAAACTCGACGGACGATTGCTTGTGTTATTGCGTATTGCAACGATGCACAGACATCAGCAACGGTGGGAATGATTCCATCAGCAGTGATACCTTAAAGAATAAAAATAAAATATTTATTTTAATGTCACGTAAAAACATAAACATCTTCACAAGAAACGACTGCCATACCATGCGTTTTTTCTTCGTTTTCAATGACTTTGAAAAAATAGGACTTCATCCCTGAGTACGCAAAATTGCAATTGCTGTAATGGATCAGCATTGGTGCGACCGGAAAAGCTTCATGGTTGCCACCTTTCGCCATCAATTCAATGGCTTGCCCGCCACTCATCCGTGAACAAGCAGGAATATTCTTCAATTTCAGTTTTCTTGCTATCTTTGATGAATGTTGGTCAATTTTTTTTTCAGTAGGTAAAAATAATAATAATAATAATAATAATAATAATAATAATAATAATAATAATAATAACTATTGTTAGTTTAAATTACCTTATCTAACATTTCTCCAGGTGAAGTGTCCAGTGAAGAACCGAGAAGTAAAAACTCTGAAACCGATTGAACCAGTGCGATTTGACAATGACCGCCGGAGATGAGAAGAACTAAAAATGGATAATCTACACTACAAAAAATATTTTTTGTTTGAATTCATGTTGCATGATGAAATACGATGCACAGCGTGAGGCTTGACACTCAACTGCATGACCTAAATTTTACCACATACTTTTCCAACAAACGAACGACTAGTGCATGAGCTTCCATGTGATGAATCGGAATCAGTGGTTTGCCGTACTTTTCAGCAAGCCTCCTGGCATGTGTCAATCCCACTCGTAATGACATCTCCATTCCTGGTTTTACAGTCACAGCAATTGCATCGACGTCCTGCAGAACAAAGAACCACTAGTGCAACATCTTAACTACTAACAAAACAGAAGCAAAATTTGATTAACAAAACTGAAATGAATGAGCAAAATTTATTACCGTCACCGTCAACTTGCTCTGCTCAAGTGCTTCGGTAATAACCCTGTTCATATTCATTTTGTGGAAATTGAAAGCAGCAGTTGGAATTATTCCACCCATGCTGAAAAATTAAAGCACGTATCAATTCACATCTGCATATCACGAGGGAACAAAATACGCAAAACTAACATACGCACTCAAGATGAAACTGATGCTGAGAATGCAGACTTTCTCCGAGAATATTTCTATTCGAATCAACTACAGATGCACCCGTATCGTCACAACTAGACTCGATGCCCAAAATCCGATAATGGAGTTGGCATACCGTTTGGACGCGAGATTGCGTTTTCGTTCTAGATTTTCCGTGAAGATGTAATGCACGACGTAGAAGTCGAACCGACATTGTAGATGGTCTCTCGTGTCGTTTTTTTAAAATCTGAAACAATTTAATTTTTACTTATTCTAAAATTGTGGACAAGTACAGTACATAGATTGAAGTTGTTCTTCAAACAATACTTACAATATAATATTGTAAATCACCACTGATTGATTATAATATTGAAAACTTAAGATAGGATATTGGTGAAAACTAAAGAGATTATTAGAAAAACTTTAAAAAAGTACAGTGTGTATATAACTCACATTATTTCATCACATTGATATCAATTAAAAGATGATTTAAAAGTTTAACTGTCTAATAAAATATTGGTATAAATAAACAAAACTCCGTAAAATTATTCAGTATAAAATTTTGATAAACTATATCGAATGGTAGATACTATTTCTATTTGGTTCTAATCAGTAGTGGTTCTGACGACCCGCTGGAAGCTGGACATTAGTACGCGAAAACTGAGACTGGACCCTGACTGACATTTTACAATTTTTCCCATGGTGCATCATTTGAATTTTCAATTTCGTACCTTCATTTGGTTTCTAACCAAAAAACGATGTTATCTACTAATTGTATTTTTCTAACATATAACAATTCAAACTTAAACTTTTTTTTCTCTTGATTTTTTACATTTTACAGCTTTACTTTCTTCAAATGACGTCACTTAAACTTTTTTTCTCTTGATTTTTTACATTTTACAGCTTTACTTTTTTCAAATGACGTCACAATCCTCACGACGCACTAAATTAACCGGCTTTCGTAGCGTTAACTACGAACACCTTGACGTTGACGTGACATTTTGCACCAAAAAAATATTGGAATTAAAAAAAAAAATAGTAAATCCATCTTTTCATGAATAACCCACATTCCTTTTTTTTCAATCTGTGAAGACAAAAAGAATAAAAAAGACACATTCCTCGAGACAAATGAAAAATTACTTGAAGCAGACGACATAAAAAGGTAATAAAAACAACTACCGGAAGTAAATAGGTGCAGTGTTGCATAAATAGAGGAAGTGATGTTTGCGGCTGCCGTGGCTGCTTAGTTTTTCTCCTCCTTTTGTTGATGAAATGGCTACCGTACAGGTGATGACGGTACGAAATACGTGACGAATGGCCTGGGTTTTCAACGATACAGAAAATGAACACATTTTTCTGGGAAACTTTGTAAGTGAAACTTCGAATCTTGGACATTTCATAATTCCATTTTCAATACCTTTCACTCATTTTGCTCGTCCGCATTCATCCGCGTTAAAAAAGAAAATAATGAACGTCGTTTCTATGGCGTGAAGGTGCAATACACGAGAACGTCGTATTCTATTTTTTACCAACAAAATACTTTGCAGTTTTCCGTGCCGAAATTTTTTGTACGTATTAAAAGTAGTAATTTTATTTTACAATAGATTAGATCAAAAATCAATAGTGTATCTTTTTAATGAGGAAATAGGGTTTGAGATTGTGTAATTATGACGTGATCAATCAGGCATTCAATACAATTTTTCTAATACATAGTTTAATAATAATAATAAAAAATGGGAACATTTTGTGTCCAAAAAAAAAAAGATTCGTGAAATTATCTAATTTTCTTTTTTACACACAAAAAAAAAGTAAAAGCTTATTTTTTGAATAAAATTTTTAAGACTAAATGTGCAAAGCCAGCAGAATTTTATATGAAATTTTCTGTAAAGAAATTATATCATAATGTAAATGATGACATTCTATTTCAGTCTACAACCGGTGACATTTCCTGCTTTCAGAAGTGTAAGCTCAAATTGTAATTAATTTACCATACGCATTCACCTGGCAAAAGATTATAATAATAATAAAAAGAGTGCATACCGTAAATTAACATTCCATTATATTCGGTAAACTTTTTACTTTAGGTTGGTGGGGGAGGAGTTCAGGTAAAAGATAAATGGAATAGTTTTAATGTTGACACTAGGTTAGGTAAAAACATCAACATTAAAATATTTCATTTAGCTTAACGATATTTTTCCCAAACTCCGCCCACCAACCTAAAGTAAAAGTGTACTCGTACATTTTATTCTATTTGCACAAAATGTGCTGTTAAACACAGAAAAATTAAATATCTCTCATAAAAACCACATGTAAAATAAATAAATAAATAATTTGTGAAAAATAAATTATTTGTGATTCCACGTAAACATTTTAGTTTTATTACTAATGACAACTGGTGATATTTCCCGTCATCAGAATTTTATCACACACTTTGGTAAGCGTACGACAAAGCAAAATGATAATAATAGAAAAGGCAAACTTTAATTTTTTATTATAAACTCAACTAAACCCTAAATAAAGAAAATGGTGAAAAATACTTAAAATTAAACACTAAAAGTTGTTAAAAAAGTGCTACGTGTTCGAAAAAATCTTTTACAAAGATTAATAATAACTTTATTACACGAGTTTCCAACTGAAATAATAATAAAGATGAGCGCAAATATTATGACGATATCATAATTTAGATGAGCTAATAAATATTGAAAAATGAACAAATTATTGAAATAAAATATATTTTACGACTAGGCGTTGTAGTTATTCTTGAGGATACATAAAAAAATAAAATTGTTTTGTATTTCTTTTCTACATCCTAACACACTAAACTTGTACGCTAAATATAGAGAACGTCCACGAGAAAAGTTAGGTCGTACAAGAAAAGTGAAAATCATTTGAAAGTATGGATTATAGTTATAAAAAAAGTATA
>JAQIWH010002189.1:0-26044 GCA_034695005.1 Cryptops parisi | reverse complement strand
TAATTAAGTGATTAGTGTACTGAATGACAAATAATAACAGAATATCAAGTTGTATCAGTGAGATTCTGGCATAAATAATGGTTAAAGTAGCAAAACGTCGAATTATCATAAAAAAATTTCCATCCAAAGGCCCTATCAAATACTTTTTTTCCATATATGGTTATGTTAGAGAAGGATAACTCTGAAATGTATTCATTAATTTGGGTTTGTAAACTACCATTTGGTTAAATATACACTCTCTGCCCATTGTTTCAGTGTTTTGGCCAAATCACAGAGTCACCACTTACAACAATATGTGAGCAGAATTCATGTCTCTGGTAAAAAATGTCAAATACTTTTTGCCAGGGGTTGTATACAATTTAAAAACGTTATATTTTTAATAATTTTACCACTTTTGACTTATTTTACACTTAACACTTTTGTACTTTTTTTGTGTCATTACTATTTTTTTTTGCGTACCCCTTCACTCTTGGTACGTACCCTAGTCCCCAGAGGTACGCGTACTACCTGTTGTGAATCGCTGGCATAGCAGACTAGTGCAAAGTGACTTTGTACTGTATTACAGTATATTTATACTGCATACTGTTTTTGGTCATGTTTTTGGTAGAACCTCTCAAGTGTGACCAACCTCTCTCAAGTGGCCGAAATTCTATCCTCTCATAGGTGGCCACATTAGGGAGGTTTGACTGTACTGTTAATTACTTGTATGTAGATAACACTTATAGATTATCAGATGAAAGCCCGTGCTTTGCCAGACGTGGAAGAAAGAAAAACCTTTTTTCACTTTAAAAAAAGCTTACACAAAAAACGATGAATTTAGACCTATAGACCAATTTTTCAGCCAAAAACTCTCCATACGAACAATTTCAGGAAAATTAGATATTCATTAAGTCATAGTTGGTGATTTCTTTAAGCTTTAGTTTCTGCAAAACTCTGTTGCCAATAAACTAATCCTAGGCTCTTACAATATAGGATACAGAAGCTTTGCTGATGATGATGTTTTTTATTACAGAAAATACATGCTTGTTGGATGACATCATTGTACAGATTGATGATCTAAGTAAAGAACTTCCAAGAAGGAAAACCACAAAGAATTCTGTAAGTCATTGCATTCGAATTTTTTTCCTTAGCAGGTTAACTATAGGGTTGCTATATACTAAATTGAGTTACTAAAATCAAAGACTTGATTATAAACCAAGGCTTTGGTGTATAAAGTGGAAATAGATAGAAAACAATCTCATAATCCAGCATGAAATGTAGTTTCATAAAAATACAAATACTGTGTAATGAAACTCGTCATTCCAAAACACATTCAAGTGTTATGTATGCACTTGAATGTGAACGACATTGAAGAACAATCTGTTTTCGTACTTACTCGTAACTCCGGTATTTTTTTTCATCACTTCATAAACTCTATTAACTACAATGACATTGAATTCCGTTGGTAAGTAATGTGTAAACTGATGTTTCACAATGTAGTCAAAAGCATATAATTAGATAAGTGCTGTGGTAATCACTCTGGTCTGATGGCCAGGATGCAATATTGTCTTCTGCCAAGTTGTTTGGAAATGTCATTAGCAAACACGAGTTTTAGGACAGCTTTGAAAGCTAATTACTTGTCTTCACCGTACAAGTCGATTTCATGCGCTTTTATGGTAAAGAGAAAGTCGAACATGCATGAAATGACCAGTAGCGCAGCTGGAAGTCCATGTAGAATGTAACGGAATTGATCAATATTGTACAGAAGACAAGCACTATCTCCAACGCACGATTCGTTCCACAAAATGCAAGTCGCGTCGACGATGGTAGAGAAGACCAGGGGAGCAGGAATGAATACTAAAAAAAGAAACGACAGTGAACGGATTGAATACCTGGCCAATGGTGAAGTTGATAACTTATGATGAAGTTCAAATTTCGTTACTTAGCAAACTGAGTGATGTACTATAGAGTCCTATTGCTAAAGTTTTGGTCTCGATGGGAACGCAACTGAAAGACATAAATATAAAATATAAATAGCGAAGATTATTTTGTACGGTGATGATACCCGATGACGTGTGGCAAAATTTACCGGAATAAGAATATCAACCCAACAACGTCGAACGAAACTATCAAATGTCCCAAACCGCACAAAAAGATGTAGTAAGGAAACGCTGAACAATCCGCTGGACAAAAATTAGGAACGGCCGTACCACTACCACCTTCTCCACAACCGCAATCGCTGTATAAGGTGCTTTCCTTGAAGTTTAAAAACAAAACAAGGATTATTTGAAAGTCTACCAATTTTTTTTATACCTGTTTATACAAGGTGTTCCTAAAAGGTGTACTGGGTACTCAAAGTATAAGATAATTAGGCCTCTGTTAATTGTGTGAAATCCCCGTGTGTTATCTCAGTAGGGAATTCATTGCTAAGATATTTTTGTTGATGAATTGACATGAGCAAACTTACGCCTGTTATGTTGACAGTTGTACATCCTGCATGACAACCTGACAGAAAATTCTTATTGCCATCAACGCAGACGGGTTTGTACGGAAAAGGTGGACATTCACAGTCGACCTCACAGCTGTGAAATATAGTCGGAAATTATTTTATTATGAAATTATCTTGTCGCCTCCAGTCTACAGACTTCACTACATGAAGAACAACATACTACAATAAAACTTAAAGCATTAAAATTCAAAGCTTATCTGTTCGGGGGTCGACATTCGATTTTTAACTGAAAAATTTGAAGAGAAACCAATGCACGTTTCGAATGATTTGACATTGAATGATAAGTGTTTGATAAATGACTATTTTTTGCAAATTTCATTGGTGATCATACCTTGTGTCGTGTATGCCACCGATGTATGCAGATTCACAATGGAGGAACATGAGAACGAACGTTAAAATGGCGATGAGCATTTTAGAAATGGCCAGCAAAAAAGCCATTTTTCGGGATGAAGGAACGAAACGCTTCATGTAATAACCCATGCACAGTTGACCCAACAGGACCGGGGCGATAATAGAAAAACCTACAAGACGAATTGAGATTTTTTACCGGGTGTTTTAAAACAATGTCACTCTGACTAGACCATAATGAAGTAACGAAAAATGATACAGGAACGTGCTATGCATCAGTAGATAAAAAAACTTTACAAGTTTTATGAGACAGTTACAAGGACTCAGTGTTGGAACCTCCTGCAATGCCACATAGATCAAGGCGAAAATCCAGTTCTGGTTCTGTCATACACAGGAATGAGCAAGTCAGTGTCTATCATTGCCATGCCAATTGTTTCAACTCTGGCGAAGGCTTCTGCTGTTGGGTTGCCATTTTGTTACAATAAGTCCTCTAGCTGCCCATGTACAAAATATCAATTGAACACCAATAAAATATGAAACTTGGCAGTTTTTTCTTTTGACTGATGCATAGCACGTTCCTGTATTACTATCTGATACTTAGTTATAATGGCCTTGTCAAAGTGTCTTTTGAAATGCTATGTACACTGCCAGATTATGCAGACAATGTGTGGCAAAGAGTTGGAAAAACTAAGTTACCTGACCAAGCACTAGCGGCCGATGACGTTAGATGAAACATGTGTTCTAGATATTTGGGTAAATAGATCATGTAGCTTTCGAGGGCGAATAAGGTGAAAAGCATACTCAGCATTCGTATTAACCAATGGCGGTTTTTGAGCAAAGACCATACCGTCTTCAAATAATCTGAAAATTACGAATTTGTACTTGTTTCTGGAAGGGATTTTTGAGTTTGTGGGAAGACTAGATGGGTTAATTCGAGAAAAACCTTTGACGGTCTTGCACATTCTCGTCCATCGACTTTCAGGTGGTTTTGCAAAACCGTTATCTTTTTGCGGGTTGAGAGCCGAAATCTTTGCCATTTCCAACTGTATGGCAGGTGTCGAGTGATGCGATTTCAAACGTACAGGGAACTGAGCCATCAAAAAACCTCCGAATAAAATGGTAGGCCCGATGATGACGTAACCCAACCACCACGCACCGACCCATCGTGGATCATTGGCGTCGATTCCAGTCTCTAAAATCATATGATCAGAAATCGAAACAAAATAGCTTAAGAATATTTGCTGATAAGTATGAATTAAACTTTTGTCAATGAGGCGTACTTACGTGATAGGTTGACGTACAAAGAAAGACAGAATGAACTTAAAAAGAATCCCAGCAAGGGCCCGACTGTTCGCAGTGCACCAATGATAGCTATAGCAAAATCAAGGGCCACTTGAATGTAATAGTTGCGGGCATATAATTTGAGTTTGGTTAGAAAGTATGATGATAACTCGGTGGATAATTATTTAAGGATAACTATTTACCTATATAAAATGGTGAATTTTTCTGCTGCACGTTGTCATCCAGATAGGCCGCTCCGACCACTTGCATTACGTTACCCCCGCAGGTACCGATCGTCAAACCCAGCATTAATATGAGAACGGCACTGTCGCCATGTTCGCCAACAAACTCTTCCGTGCAACTTTCCGTTTCATTGGCTGCATCCAAAATTTTGGAAGTGTCACTGCTCTGTTTGAAGCAAGTACCATATATTGGATGAAAAATCGGGTCTCAAGATGCATCTTTTCACAAACAACACATACATTTTTGGTGTGGCAATTGGAGCAATTTGTGGAAAACTGATGTCAGTTGTTTTTGCCAACCAGATTTTATTGGTTGCGCAAGAAGCTGCTATCACAGCAGTCCACAAATTGCCTGCAATTGCCACACCAAAAATTGTGTGTGACACGAGGCTTTTACATACGGGTGAGCACATTCTGGAAATGTTCTGATTCTGTTCCTTGTCAACCTGAAAGGACTTTGGATTCGGAGCGCCAAAAATGAAATAGGGTGAAGCGTCTATGAAACAAGCTATGGCGATCATCGTTGCAGCACCCGCAGTCCATCGTGGTCGATCGGCTGTATTGCAGATGTAGCTAGCTATTGGAACCACCATTACTGATAACTAGAAACATGTGTTAGTGGCCATGGTTTGTCACTTAATACTGGTGTGTGGATATTTTTTACAACTTGTTTGGATTGTTCTTACCACGTCGCCCATCGATAGGATTTGTCCCAAAGCTGAACTTTTCAGCTGAAAGTGACGCTCGTACGTCGTCATTGCTCCCACAAAGTGCAGGAACAACATGGCTTGCATCAGACTAAGAAAACCATAAGTCGCTGCCAAAAGTTTCGGCGTGGCAAAACGCTGAGCCCATTTTGGACGAAAGCAAATACCGAATCGGCAATTCGTTTCTTTGCTGGATTCACTGGTCTCTACTTCCATTGTGCAATCCCACTTTATTGGAATGGAATAAGAAAAGTCTATAAGCAAAGTTGAATTTTGAAGTTATATGCCTTTAATCGTTGTTTAACTCTCCGAAAAAAAGGTGGAATGCAGCTTTGTTCTCATGAGGATGCTTAGTGAATAGGTGTTTTTGAAACACAATTGCTGTCTCACATGTTTATCCTCCACATTTATGCCAATCATAATATTTCTGTTCAACTTGGGTAAGCTTCTAAAATGAAAGTGAATTTCATGGAAATAAGGCGAACTAAGTGTATTGACATGCACTAACAAGGTTTTAGGCTATAATGAAAGAAAAGTATGTTCTGTTTTATTTTACAACCTTTTTATTATTATTATTATTATTATTTTGTCCCATCGGCACAAAGACTTTGTAATTGTACAAACTTAAACACAATAAAGTAAATGAAGATACAGTTTTCTCTCCATATCCGCATATGGATACATAATTTGGAACAGTTAACCGAATTACACACAAACTTAAGTTTTCGGATATAAAAAGGTAATAAATTCCATAGCCTAAAACATGAAAGGGAAAGCGATGATACTTGTATATAGAAATTGAAGGTGGAATTGAGTCAATGAGTCAGGTGGAATTAACTTTTATTAAACTTGACTATTGTGTTGACTGTTGTTTCTCATGTTGTTTGTTTGTTTGTTTGATTGATTGAACATCTTTGAAGTTTATTTTGACTCACTTCCTGATATCCTAGAAAGCTGAAATTTGACACATAAACATAGTCTGCGAAACGTTGCATTTTTTATACTAAAAGTGGGGTTCCAAAAAAAATGTTTTTTTAATGTAATGTCCCCAGCTAGTGGTTTATCTATCAAATCAACAATAAATAGGCTATTGTTTTCTATTATTTTGTTGATTGTTTCATGAAATTGTATTTAACAAACGGTACTTTCCAGCCAGGCCCAGTCTGATGTTGCTATTTTGCTTGTACTTAATTATGGGTTTATTGTGCAGGTTTGGTTAAGAAAACAAAGAAACGTATTAAACGTATGGTATTGTTTTGTTTTCTTAACCTAACCTGCACAATAAACCCATAATTAAGTAAAAGCAAATAGCAACATCAGACTGGGCCTGGCTGTAACCGGAAAGTACCTAACAAACATGAATTAAAAATCGAAAGCAAAATTATTAAAAGTGAAAATAACTTGTGTATAAGAAAATGAAGAGCTTTGGATTTCCTGGAATCAAAGTGGCTGTTTCACTTCTTTTCCCTAAGAATTTTGTCAACTTTTTTTTTTGTTTTCGTAACCCCCCAGATTTACTCCAATTTGTTAATTATTTTCATAAAAAATAAACAAATAATATCAAATCAATTTTTTTTCTAGAAAATTTTATATAACAAACATAACGAACTAATTGAAACAAAAGCAAAATTGTTAAAATTAAAAATAACTTTCACTAACATAACATTTTTATTTCAATTCCAAATAAGCATTTTTATCACTACTATAATAACATGTCACTGATATTTTCAAATCACCAATTACCAGGTGAGTTGAAAATATGTCGCTTGAACTCTTATCATTTTCAAATTTTACTTTCACTCTTAAACTTGCAAAAATCGCGCTGTTTATATTGAAACCCCCATGTACCGCGTTATGCAAGGATTACTACAATTTATGAACCACGTTGTGGTTCAAAACTGCGTTGTAAAAGTACCGCGTTATACGAAGGTCACCTGTATTTCAATTATCAAAGACTTTAATTTGTTTGAAGTACCGTCCCTTTTTTCAGCTTGCGCACATTTTTTTTCCACTGTACAAACAGTAGTTTGTTTTTTGTTTTTTTTAATCACAGCTGAAAAACATTTACCCAAAGTGATCATAAAAGTGTACATAAGGATTCGTGTACAGTTTTATATTACATTTTGTGTAAACACTTTTTTTTTCTTCAATATTTCAAAATTGAACGCTAACATTTAAACGCAATTGCCATTACCTTGTGATGTTGGATGTGATGTCCACTTGATGCTGTACTGAATTTGATGTTCCTAAGAATTGCACTAGGTCATCGTTATGGCATGTTATATAATTCACGCCGAGTGAATGTAAACGAGATAAAGACTAGGAAGAGAAAATGCATTCGTCTAAATTTCAGTGTGTTATATGATCACTGATGTCACAGTTGAAAACAACAAATTAAAATTAATTTAAATTAAATAAAAACCATGGTCATCTTAAATGTAGCGATTGACGTTTGATGATGTGTTTGACGTTGAAAAGTGATATATTGCAATTTGTTTTAAATAAAAGAAACATTTACGACACCAATAATTGAATATCGAGTTATTTTGAAATTAAAATTTTTAATTTTCTTTACCTTAATAATAATAATAATAATAATAATGCAAGAGGTTCATAAATAATGTGGTAATATGAAAAACGGGTTTGTCAACATGTCTTCGTTTTCATAAGAGTTCCTTCACCTCACAAATAAAATTATTTGTTTTAATAATCACACTTTTTGTTTTACCATTTAAGTTCATGAAAAATAATGATACACCATGACTTGTTTGGCACACTACTAAAAATTCAAGTGATACACATAGGAAGACATTATCAATATTTTTATAATAGATACAAAAAAAAATGCAGAATTTCTTGTTTTAACGAGAATCTTTGGTCTTATCATTTGAAAGGGAGAAAAATATAATATTGATATAGCAGGAGATTTAAACATTCTGATTAAACTTGTTTTCCCAAGATTAGTACAATCGGAACACACGTAATATAAATACTTTGTTTTTTTAAAGATGTAAAAATGCTATAGTATCTTGTCAAAAATGAATATTTTTGTGTTTTGTTTTTGAAATGTTGAAAATCGCTATAACGCGTTCATCAGTTTTAATATTTGTACACATCCGCCCCATTCAATACGCCAACACAGATTATCGCAACACAATTTTTTTTTCCTCGTACGTCGTCGTAGTGACAAAAGTTATCTGATAAGCTTACAAAGAAAATTATATATATTGCACCTTACAAACATTTCATGGAATGATCAATCAATAAAAAAAAACAAATCTTTTACACACACAAAAAATAAACGTCGGAACGTATAATTTATAAAACTTTTCACATCCGCTGAACGAACTTTTTATTTTTTGTTTTTCACTGGCCATAAATTGGAAATTTGATTAAAAAAAAATTAGTTTTATTATTATTTTCAAGTTATGTATCTAGAAAAATCATTTTTATTACCTCCTCCTTAACAGTTCAACATGTGGAATAATTAGTATAATTTGCAACACTAGTTATCACAGATTTTAGCATTTTAACAACCGAGATGCATAGTGTGATAAATCAAAACCATAAACACTTGTCGTTATCGTGATGAAAATATTACCCTTTATGATCATTCATTTGTAAACCTCGATTACAATTGAACCACGGTATTAACACGGGAACCATCATTTCGCGTTGTGACAGAGAATTTTGTTTTACACGAACCTCGAGTTTCAGAAAATAGTAATGGATAAGAGAATCTTCAAAATAGGGTTATTATCGACTAAGCACAAAATCCAGGGGTTCCGATTAGAAAATTTGTTACCAGTTACAAAACATGATGCACACGGACGGTAAAGCAAAAAAAAAAAAATAATATAAGAATTATTATTATTATACATTTAAAAAACAAATCTTAATTGTAGTAATAGTAGTAGTATCTCTTTGAAAAGTGGTTATAAAAATATGTTCAACATTTTCGCTTATATAAATTTTCAAAACGATAACAAGAGTGGTGGAAGCTGACGACAAGAAAAAGGACATCGTTAATATTTGTTTTAATCAGTTTGACTTCTTTTGCATCGCTGAATCGGACGAAGTGTCGTCGCTGTCGCTTCGAACGTCATCGAGCTGAAAAATTAATTTGACGAATTAAAAGATTTGAAAAGGGATAAAAAATACTAATTAATGATGATCAAGAAAAAAAAATGGTTAAATTTACTTCTCCTTGGAAGAGTGCACGATGAAGCACTTTGAGGATCATCCAGCTCCACATGACGTGCAGAAGCTGCAAGACGAACAATAACGGTACTATCAAGTACCGAAGCGTTCCTAGTACTCGATATGCATTTCCTACCGCAGATGGTATCAATCTGGAAATGAAAACAAAATTAAGCAATTATATCAATTTTGCAACGTACTGGGTGTCCCGTAATACAGTGAACAGATTTTTTTGCAAAACCTGTTCATCTTGCTTCTATCAATACAGTTTTTTGACAGGAATGTTGTTTAATTTTATATTTGAAGGTGCCAGAAGTCTTTCCCATTTTTGTAGTTATGCCACCCAACTCCTCAATTTTTATCACCCACTGTTTTTTTTTCATTAACTGTGGTGTATTTTTATAACAAACAAAAAGTGAAATTTAGTTCAACCTTTTTCAACTTGACTCATTTGTTTGGTTCTTGTAAATTAATACATTCAACAATGAATGTTCACCAACCTTTGCTTATTTTTGTTTTCAAAATTCATCAAGTAAAGTTGAACCAAATTTCACTTGTTTGAATTATTTTTGTTATTTAGCACCAAAAATTAAAGAAAAGTTGGTAACAAAATTTTTTTAGTTATAAATAAATTAAATAAATAATAATAATAATAATAATAAATGAGATGATGAATTATAGAATATAAAACTTTGAGAGAAATGATGTAAAGGTTTACATAAGAGGATAGTAGCCAAGCCTCGTTGGAAACCAGACCAGAACGAACACGACGAAACACATGTTGCAGACTATTGTCTTTTTTAAGTACTTCATGACTTTACCGATCTGAAACAACAAACAAATAAAATTGGAACTCCGTAAACTATTTTGTTTCATACGGATAATCAAAGTTATAGTATGAAACAAACGTACTTCCAGTGCAATGTCTGCAATGTCGTGACAGATGAGTATGAGACACCCGTAACGAACGGCATTGATCAAAAACGAGCACCCGATTAAAGAGACAGTCGCTACGTGATGTACCAACATCTGCCAAAAGTCCTTTAAAAATCAAACAAAAAACATCAAAATTTTTAGATTATTTTTGTCAAATTAGATTTAATGTGCAATAATGGTCTGTATCGAATAACCGCTCACCTTTCTTTTAACGTCGGTGAACTGCGAGATTCCTAACGACATGTAATAGCTGATACCCAACATGTAATACCACCAGATATCATTTGTCATTTTCTACAAAAAATGGTCAGAATTTATTGACATTAAAGATAGCGGGAAAAAAAATAAATATTTAAAATTTGACTTACGTATGTCAACGAGTTGTCCCAACACTCGTCCAAATTCCAAGCCCATGATTTCTACAAAACGATATTGTTTTAAAGATAATTTATTAATTTTTGTTTGTACGAATGCCAACACAAAAATATCCAAAAAGTTTTTAAAAATAATATTCAAAATTGTTTTTGGGGGTTTTAGAAATTGAAAATTAATGATAAAATATAAATTGACTTACATCCCACAAACAGTAGATTCCATAGGAACAAATAAATGTGGTGTAGCATGCTTTCCACCTGAAAAATGTCCCACAGAATAAATACATTTTTTTTTTACCCTTTCATTTTTTGTTACTGACAATGTATAAAATTCATGTATAATTAATAGGAATGACCCAGATCTGTGTTTTAATAATGTACGCTTTAGCACCGCCCATCTACTAATTATTTTGTGTCATTGTGCTATTCATGGTCACTAGATGGAGTTGGTGGGAACATTGTAATAACACCACCCTTCTCGTGCGCTAACTACTTGTTGTATAGAATGCCTAGCCTCTTTTGGCAAAGTATGAAATAACATCTTGTATACAACTGTTTAAGTTAGTTAAGGTTAGTTAACAACATTTTCTCTATAAAGAAAAACAACATTAATTCCAATTTTAGACCTAGATTTAAATCAAATCCTTGCTTATTTCAGTGCTGAATTTCATACATTGCCAGAAACATATATAATAATAATAATAATAATGATAATTAGTGAACATCGGGATTTAAATCAAAAGGTTTCTTTACCCACTCTCTTTAACCTTCTTAAACTTTCCTCCTTTATGAAATTGTTCTCGTTGGCGGAACCACCGTTCGACCTGTCGCTCGGACATCTCCACGCTTTCGGCAAGTTGCTTTATCTGTTAATAAATGATTAATTCACATTGTGAATCATTACAAATTTATTTCAATGACACGTGAAAAAAAAAATATATGGATAATAATAGTTACTTGTTTGAAATCGGTGGGCGATTTCTTCTTCACTAAAAATACATTTTCTAAGGCGGGAATTGGCGGAGGCGTAATTTCTTTCACTCGTATACCGTGAATTTTGGCGATCGGCATGAATATTAGTCTATAAACGGAACAAGGAAGTTTATGTTTGGTACATGAAAATATTTTTATTGTATGAATAAGTTTATTGCAAAAAAATGTGATCCTATTTTTTTTTTTACACACTTTACATTAGCTTAACTTGTGAGCGAGTGAGCTGAGAATTGAACGTATGGTATAACAATGATATACTGTATATAGTGCAATAGACTAAAAATCGCATAAACTGAGAATTGTCTATATCAAAAACTGTATATGTCCAATGTAAAATAAATTATTATTACTTAGGACAAAAATTTCAGGGTTTTCTAAATATCTTTTGAACTAATATTCTCTGAAAAATCAAATTTTCACAAAATTATTTGGGTTTTTTTTTTTACACAAAATGAAATTATGGAAAAAAAAATTTTTGCAAAGAGGATTTTTAATAAGTAAAAATAAGATTTAGTTATACATTAAAAAACACTTTTAAAAGATTATTTTGAATTGTTTTTTTTGATAAGATGATATAAAACAAAAATAAAATAATAAGAGATTCATGACCTTGAAAAGTTCATCTCTCTAATAAGGAAGCCAAAAGGGTTTCAACTGAATTTAGGCTAAGTAACAAAAAATTATACACTTCTTATTATATATTTATTAATTTTTTAAGGAAAAGACAACATTTTAATTTTCATAAAATTCTATTTTTTTGATAATTATGCATGAATATTGTTAATAAAAATTAGGGTTTATATTGAGTTAATACAAGCTGACTTTATGTATAGGTAAAACGCTTTATATTTATTATAAAACATGTATAACAAAAATGATATTCGTTCAAGTACTGTTTACTTGTACGATATACATTATATACATCAAATGTATTTATTGTCCAAAAATAGTTTAAACAGTATTTTTGTACATTATTACTGTTCAATATTTTATTTTTATTATTAATGAAATTTTCCAGGATATTTTTATGATTGGATCATTTATCGATTAATGATGTCCTAACAATTGACAAGTTAATAAGTTGTACATTAAGATAATTGTTGTGTCCTATTATTATTATACTTCACTACTTGACAATGTTTTTCTTGATATTATTATGACATTTTTCTCTGGAATTAATATAAATGATTTAAATATTAATGTAGTTATTTAAAATATTATATTTTATTAAATACTTAAATATTTTGTTTTATTTTTTAACTGCAATTTATTTGTGCATTATTGTTATTATTATTATTATTATTATTATTATTATTATACTTAAATATTTTGTTCATTTTTTTTAATTGCAGTTTTTATATGGGTATTGTTATAAATAAGATATTATATGTATTATATATAGATATTGTTATGAATGAATCAAGTTATCACTTAATAATTTCGCAATCATTTTGACAAGTTAATAGTAGTTGAAGTATTTGGTTTTTTTCATCGCGCGTCGAGTCTGGATTCCTCCATCCCAACCCCTTCTTCGCTCGCGAGCTGTACATCATCTTTTCCTTACCTTTGAAGTACAAGTTGGATCAACAGGTAGCCGAGAACGATTGGAATGCAATAAAAGAGATCGCTCGCTGGTGGAAAATTGTCACTTTTCTCGACATCTTCCCACGTTATATTGGAAGGCAACCATAGATTTTCATCCCAAAACCACCCACCGAATGAAGTCCAAAACTCTTGCATGTCCACAGGAACTGTACGTATAAAAGGCATACAATCAATGACAGAAAGTGGTGGAAAAAATGGAACGGGTCCAGAATTCTTATGGGTATCTACCACGCACGTGTTTAAGCGATAAATAAAAAAAATAAATAACGGAACGTGTAGAAGTGTGTATCATTGATTTTGTCGGAGTTTTACCTGCGGCACCTGTGGTCCGCCTACCATAAAAAACATTTATCGACTGTTATGGCCGACTAGAACGACCTCTAGCGTTAGTTTTTGTCGTGTGTGGCGATAAAGTTCGCTTCCGTTTCCGTCTGCCATTCTTCGAGGTTAGAGAGACGGCCATCGTGGTTCGGAATAATGTAAGATTTTATTTTATTTTAAAATCGTGAATAATCTTAATCATCTTACACAATTTTAATATAATTAAACGTACGTTAATATGTTTAATTTTTGTTCGGCGTAGTTTCACGTTTAGTGTCGATGATGGATTGATGGTTTTGTTTAACCGTATAAAGTTAGTGGATGGTGTGTTAAAACAGTTGTTTTTTTTTAACCCTTGCAGATTTAAGTAGCCGAAGATGGGGAAAATTATGAAACCAGGCAAAGTTGTATTGGTGTTGAATGGACGGTATGCAGGCCGTAAAGCCATCATCGTTAAAGTAAGTTGAAACCAGGTGCAAGAATAAGAAGGAAATGTTTGGGTAGATTATCGTGCTGTACCCTTTGTATTCTTGAATGAAATTTGGATAGTGTAGAAACTATTCCAGTTTAATATACAGGGCGTTTGGTCAAGTCTGAAACCATGGGATTGATTGATTTATTTATAATGCATTGGACACGTTTTGTGATCATAAACTTTTGGACTTTGTTTGGCTTTGATACAATTTGTGGTTAAAACTGGACGACGTTTAAGGTACTAAATGTAATTACAATGAGAGCTATAGTTTTAATGCTAGGATTTTTGCAGAATGACAATGCTGCTGTTTCAGATTGTGTCCACTTGTACTGATAATGATTTTTATTTACGATTGATTTGTAAACTTTATTTGATTCGATAGAATAACGATGAAGGTAGTGCGGACCGAGATTACGGACATGCTCTCATTGCCGGAGTGGACCGCTACCCAAGGAAGGTGACGAAACGTATGGGCAAGAAACGTATCAACAAGCGCAACAAGGTCAAGTCTTTCTTGAAAGTCTACAACTACAACCATCTCATGCCAACGAGGTAACTACTGCGTTTACTAGTTGTCGATTATTTTGTAGTTTTGTGTGGTAGCATCGTACTTAAGAAATGGCTCGTTGCTCTGCGTTCAGGTACATGGTCGACATTCCTTTCGACAAGACGCTCATCAACAAGGAATGCTTGAAGGACGCCAAGAAGCGAAGGAAGGCGAGGCGTGAGATTAAGGGCAAACTAGAAGAAAGGTGCGTTGACGTTAATTTAAATTTGTTTTTAAATTAGACGTTGGTAAACGGTTAATTAATCTTGGTTGTATCGTCGTCGTTTCAGGTACAAGACTGGGAAAAACAGGTGGTTTTTCCAGAAACTCCGCTTCTAAACACCCTTTGTATTTACTCAAAATAAATTTCTGGAAGTGATATCGTTTTTTATCGTTGCTCAATCTACTGTAAACTTAAAGGGACGTTCACAATTTTTGGTGTGGCAAGACCAGTTTTGAGGAAGAAGCTAATGCCTCAGTTGGCCGTCCTAAACTTTTTGTGTGTCAAGTTGAGCAATTTATGGATAACTGATGTGAGCTTCTTCGCCAAACCAGTTTTCATAGGTTGGGTAAGAAGCTAACTTCACAAATTGTTCGAGTGCCACACCAAAATAGGCACGTGACCGTGGAAATTGAGAAAACGTAATGTAAGACAGGCAGCATCAATTTATTTTTTAAAGTTAATTTATACATATCAAACACCGGCCTTTGAAGTAGATAACGACGATTTAAATTTAGTCAACAAAAAAAAAAATCCATCCCGTGCAACTAACAGTACAATGTGTAAAGGTAAAAGGCAAACGTTGAACCCCCAATTGGAATAAATATAAAAAAGTTTCATCTTATTTCTTCTTTAAGGCAGCGAGACGAGAATCTAAATTTGCAATGTTCTTGTTCACAGCGTCCATGTTTTTGGCAAAGTTGGCTTGAACCTGGTTAAGAAAATTAGGAATATAAATTTGTGATTATAAGGTAGACGTTTTAAAATTGTTCAACGATGTCTATACTGACGTCTTTGGCCAGTTGACGGTTATCTTCTAAACTGGTTTGAACTTGTTGCTGCGCTACGTCGAGTTGCGTTAAGGCTTTGCTGAATTGAAGCGCTAAAAATTATGAGACAAACATCCAATTGTGCCGTTTGCTGATGTGTAATTAATCCAACATTGAATTGATGGGCTTCGGGTAATATAATGGTAAGCCACAATTTTCCCAAAAATTGTCATTTTTACATCAAACTGTCTCTAGCTAGTTACTTGACGCTAGTTACTCTAGCGTCATATAGAGAATCACCCTGTTGCTCAGTATGGAGTTTCTTGCCAGGAAAACGACTCCGGAATAGTTTCAAATTATATGGTTTATCATCCATCTTGTCCGAAGCCCTTCGACTGCAAGTTGTTCGTAATGTAACGCTGGTTACCTTGTTCGTGTAGCTGTTTCAAAGCGATCATCCTATCCACTACATCGGGTAAAGTCGTTTTCAGGCTCTCGATTTTCTTCAGCAATTCGTAAGATTCGTTGATCTGAAATTTCAAGTAATTTTTTTATTTATTTTTTTTTTAAAGCATATACAGGGTGTTCCTGAAAGGTCTAGTCAAATTTTAACCACAAATTCTAAATCAAAACAATGCAAATATGGGTCTATAAACACTTTTTTTGCGAGATAACTCGGGATGAACTCGTGTAAAGGCCTATTGTCTATTTTGGGTATGCAAGTGCATTTCTGGACTTTTGTTGCTTTGTTCTAATGCGTAGTAGTTGTGGTTAAGGTTTGACCAGAAACTAAAACACCCTGTAGATAAGGATTGCAATAAGTGTTGTTTTACCTTGCTTTCTTTATCACTGGCATCGTGCGTGGGTTTCTTTTCGCTAAGCTGCGCAAGTTTCTGTCCCAAGACGTGTAACCGCGTCTCGGTCTGCTCGAGTTGCTCGCTGTCCAGCAGGTTGAGCTTCGAATTCAGAATACTAATTGCACCCTGTATCGAGAAAAATACAGGCGATGTTGAATTGGCAACGATCAGTTGAATACCCAACTGTTGTTTGGCGGGAACATACCAGAAGATGTTTGTGGTTGGTGTCAATGGCCAACATGTTCTGTAAAATAAAATTGAGCGGTGGTAAAATTCTGCGGTGTTGGTTAACAAAATCATTAAAACTGCGACTCACTAGTTTATCGGGTTCGTGTCCTATGGTGTCCTCCAAGTTTTGTATTCGTTTTTCAAATTCGGCCACCTTGACAAGCAATGTTATAAAAAAAAAATTTCTGGTTATGAAAAATATTTAAATCTAACCTACTTTTTTCTTTGCAACTATTCTAATTTCATACAATGCCTGTATTATATATACATATTGTCTAACGTATATATACCTTCGCTGATTGAACGAATTTCGAAAGCTCGGGCTTGTAGTGCAACTCGTAGACGAGTTGATCTTCAGCTGATTTGGTTTTTGATTTGTTATCTCCGCTACCGGTACCGCTGTTGGTTTTTATTTTCTCCACTTGCGAAAGGAGGTTCCTAGAAATAAGTGTTCAAACTGAATTGTCTATTTGAGTACAGGGTGAGGAAGGAAATATTTTTTTTTGCAGCTGATGGTTACTTTTGTAACGAGGCGTTTGGATCGGACAGGCTTTCGATCACATCCGACGCCAGCATTTCTTCCAAGCGGACTTCGAGCAATTGTCTCTCTAGCTGCTCCACTTGTTTGACTGTCATCACGGGCGATTCGTTGTCGTTCTTCTCAGATTTCACGCTTTTCTGTGCAAGTTGGAACGTTTTCATTTCATTTATCGGCGTCAATCCAAACGTCGTTTAATTAACGAAAAAAACGCAATATTCAAAATCGAAACCTGAATTTTTGCAACGTCTTCCATCAAGCATCTCGTTTCGTGTTGCAACCGCTGATACTTTTGAAGTACCGTTTCGTTTCTACAACCGTCTTCCGCCTGTCAATCGCTCGTTTCACTTATACGGTATATAGAAAACAAAAATTTTTGCGAATGCGACAAGTGTTAATTACCATTTCGTATTCAGTGTACGCAACATATCCAGTCCGTCTATCGCCGGAGATCCTATCGGAAAAATCTGTTGAAAATCGGAACGTCGAGATCAAGTTTTGTATCGATTTCGAGAGGGGTGTTCGTTGGGTTCAGCGTGTTGACCGTCCGTACCTGTATGCAACGATTCCAACTTCTTGTCCGAAAACTTGTTGTAAGCATCTTTGCTGTTAAGATTGAATCTTTCGACACTTTCGCTCTCGTCGCCTATATCCAAAGAGGCTTGATCAACTTCGGGAAGATCGCTCGTCTCGTAGACATCTGGTTGATCGTACGCCTGTTCAGATTATATTTAAACATTTTATAAATTATATATATAATAATATATATATATATATATATAAAATAATGTGTAACATTATTATTATTATTTATTATTATTATAATTTTATTTATTAGTAATTATTGAATTAAATATAATTTATTTGTGCATGACAGAAGTTTTGACATCAGTGTACACCTTGTATGGGTGTGGACTGCTTGGTGATTGATCAATTTAACAGCATACAGAATGCATTAATTAATGATGAAATAAAATTAATAAGTGATTATTAATAATAATTAATTAACTAGAATTAAAAGATTGTTTTCAATAGGAATTTTAAAGAAATTCTTACAATTCCAGGAAGGTTGGCATATTTGGGATCAGCCATGGTGTTCTTATGACTCATTTTGATGATGAGTTGATGATGTTGCTCTTTTCTGATTGATGGAAAATACTTTTTTTTTAAATATCAAATACTGAAGCATCTGTATAAATTTATAAACTAGGACTAAGATTATTGTTTAAATTAATTTTGTACAATTATTTCTAATTTTTTTGTTTTAGATTACAAGAAAAAGTTTCAATTTCATTATGCACTTGAACGGCTATTTAAATATGACGTCATCATTTCATCAAAACGATATCGAGCAGTTTGTAAATTAAATCACTTGATTGAGTATTTTTTTGTATACGATGGAACTTGCTTAAAATGTTACAACTAATTAATTTACTAAATTATTCTTATATATGTTTAATTTATTGCAAAAGAAATTATTTCCGTGGTTGATGACGTCATTTAATGTTCAACTCCTTCGTCTGCAGAAAAACAACATATTGACGGAAAAAAGACGTGATTATTTGTTTTATATCTATTCTATACATGAAAATATTTATATAAATTGATGGAATATATACGTGTCATTGAGTACTATTAGTGTTTGGTTTGAAAATGAGTAGTTTATGTCCTATAAATTCGATTGACATCAGACGTCCACATATCATTCATGTATAGTAAACATCTGTCTTTCAACGTTGGCCAAATTGGTATTTATAACACTAATAAAATAAAAGTGTAAATGAATAGTCTGGGATTAACTTTGCTCTTCAGAATGGGCTGTGTATGTGCCAAAGAAACGTTAACTATCAATAATAGAAAATACCACGTCCGCAATCGACTAGGAGAAGGGTGAGTCGTCAGTGATCTGAATTCAATGGGTTATAATAATATGTTTGTTTGTTTTTCCCTTTTATAATTTTGAACGATTTTTTCATATTTTGCAGTGGATTCAGTTACGTCGACTTGGTGGAAGACGTTCACAATCATAAGCTGTACGCGTTGAAACGCATAACATGTCACAGCAAACAAGACGAACGACAAGCAATGCAAGAAGTGGAGTACCACGAATCGTTACGACATCCTTACATCCTCGAATGTTTCGATTCGGCCCTCCACGGAACTTCCGATCTGTCCAACAACAGCACAAGTCAAGTGCTCATTCTTCTACCTTACCATAGCGTGAGTAGTAGGGTGGATGAATCTTGGTGTTGGAAGCAGAAAATGTATGTCGACATTGTTTTGTTTTGTTTTTGTGCTTGAAGTATGGAACACTTCATGACGAACTTCAGAGGCGGATGACAAAGAATGCCCATTTGTCGGAAGAATTTGTTTTGACCGTGTTCAGAAAAATTTGCGAAGGCATCAAAGTCATGCACGATGCCAAGCCAGTTGCATTGGCTCATAGGTTTGTATTTGCTGGGATGTTTTTCCGAATTATTGTATTGACTCGACTATAAGAAAATGTAAATGAGGAAAAACGGCGTAAACCCTTCTTTACGTTGTTATTCCTTAAAACGCATAGATTGAATCGTTTTAGACCAGTCTATAGCGTAAGCAATTTTATATTCTAACAGAGATCTGAAACCAGCGAACGTACTCCTAACAGCTGACGATGCTCCCGTGTTAATGGATTTGGGATCAATGGGTAAAGCGCGAATGGAAATCAAAGGCACTGCCGAAGCAAGGAAATTGCAGGTGGACATTTATTTTTTATAAAATTTGCTATTTTTAAATCAAGTATACATGGAGGTTCACCCTGTATACTCTATTCAATAATAAATTTAATTTCAATAAAAGTTCTAGTCAAATTTTAAAGATTCTACCCAACAAAACAAAGCAAAAAGTTTGTATAAACATGGGACCAGAAATGCATAATCATTTGCATACATACGTGTAACAATTATAGGACACTAAGCCTATAGATTTACAAGACTTCACCCTGTATTATCTCAGATGGGAAGCATTTCCGGACCATTGTTAATATGGGTGTTCTTTGTTTCGATTTGCGTCTGTGGTTAAAATTTGACTAGACTTTTTAGGAACACCCTGTATATTTGCGATTTTTTTTTTTTATTTTTTATCTACAATATTTATTTATTTATTTATTTATTTATTTTATTTTTGGAATTGTTTTATGATTGAACATATATTTGCTAATTTGTTTTTTGTTTTAATTACGAAGGATCTTGCTGCTGAACGTTGTACAATGCCATATCGGGCACCTGAACTATTTAACGTGGAATCTTGTTGCACTATCGACGAACGGACGGATATATGGGCAAGTATTATCTAAACGTTTCTAACCAAATAGTAAGCATGTTGACTATATCTATTATATATTGTAGTCTTTAGGATGCTTGCTGTACGCTATGTGTTTTTTCAAATCTCCTTTTGATGCTGCGCACGAGAAAGGTGACAGCATTGCGTTGGCTGTTTTGAGCGGAAACATTGACATTCCTGATGCTTCGCCGTAAGTTTCCAAATAATTGGACATTTTGTCACATAATTTTTTTTTCACAATAATCATAGTTTTTAAACAGTAATTTTTTTTTTTACAATAACCACAGTAATTTTTTTTTGCAGTTATTCATCCGAACTTCATGAACTAATTTTATATATGCTCGCTGTAAACGCTATGGAAAGGCCGTTCATCGACGATGTAATGCAACGTATCGATAAAATTTACAATGAATGTGTTCATAAAGTCTAGTCACAGGCTTAAACTGGCAATAGTGGTAGCAGAGGTTCGTGGATCAAAACTACGCTCTGTTACCACTATCTGATATTGGTGAGTGAATTGTTTTTTTTTTTTTTGTGTGACAAAAATCATTCTTAAAATATTATTATAAAAAAATTTCACTGATGACTAGAAATTAAATATTAATTTCAATTTATATTTTATTTTTTATTATAATAGGATAATCTGTACAGCCTGATGAAGGATGCTATTTTTTATATGAATCGTATTGCTTTTAGAGCAAATGCTTTTGCAATTAGGGAATCAAAACATTTTACATATTTTATTGCATTTTATTTTTAAAAAGAATTTTATTCATGCCTTATGTAAGTATTTAATTTTTTATTGTAAAATTTTTTTATTCAATATATATATTATATATATATTACTCAGATCGTATCATATGCGTTACGCAAACTCCGTTATAAATCATGGATGATTCGAACGATTTTGTACTTTGTGTTGATGTCTCTAGTCCTCTGAGTTTAATACATTCCATTTGTTTTGACATTATTTGTTTTTAAACGGTGTTTATGTGCATATATTACGTTCTGGGAAATTTAAATGCAGGTTTTAAGTCACCACTGGTGAATGGTGATTTGTAGTTTCGTTTATTCGGGACCATTTGGTGTCACTTAATTGCTGATGCAGTACTGTTACGTTTCACATTTGTACATTGAATTTTAATTAAAACGAATTAACGAACCATGAATGGATGTGAATTATGTTATTTCATGACATGTATTTGTGTAATTCCAAGATCTGCTAATTGGACTAACCTTAATTGCGTGCCATGGTTTTTTGTTTCACTTTTCTTCTACATCTTTTTTGTGTGTCGTATTATTAGAGCAATCGACGAAGATTCTTGTTTTTAAGGTCACATGAATGCCTTTTTTTATCAGCAGACGGTTTATCGATTCTGTTTTTCTGGTAGTTCGTCGATACTGCTGTGGTACGGTCTTCAGGACTTCGTATGAAGAACGAGGCAACAAAATTCAAAAACGGACTTTGTCGAAGATCCTGTTTCACGAAAGTAAAGCTTGCTTCATGTTTTGGATGCGGATCGTTTTTCATTTAGGTGAGATGTTTGTGTTTGAAATCTTAAACTATTAGTAAGAAATAACATCACGTCACAAAGTTTTTAATCCATCGTTATGAACAACATGCAAAAGATCCTGTTATTGTTTCGACTTTTGGAAAACTTTTATGTGACTGATTAATAGAATTGGTCAAGTGTTTAAAAGGCAATGTTTTGTTTGTGAAATAACCTAAGTAAACTGTAATACTATCCAGTCTATTTGGTAGCATCACTAAAGAGGGGGGGGGGTGGACTGCAGCTGGTGTCACCGTCGGAATGGGTGACACCAAAATGACAGTCTATAAAACGTTTGTACACTGTTTAAGCAGAAAATTACTGTTTTTCATAAATCCCTGTACTTGATTGAAAGGCCTGGAGTGTAAAAAGATATCGAATAACATTTTTGTTAAACATGATTTAGAAGCATTTTATGAATAATTTTGAGCATGACACCAATATGTGCAAAGATATTACAGTAATTGCAAGAAGTGTGAAGTAGCTCATAGACAGCAAGAAGTTCAGATCTTTAAATGATTCTTCCTCGAAATTGTAAAAAATGTTACTTAACATTATTTTACACCTTCGATTACAGCCTGAAAAAAAAATTGTAAGCCCAGCTTAAATGTACTGTGTGTCAATAATAATTAATGTATACCTACCTACATGGTAGCAGAGCAGCAGTGAACTGTGCTATGCTGAAAAACCTGCCAAAGGTGTAGCGATGCGTTGTGTTCGGCAGGAAAGCAGTACAATCTGTGTTGTACAGAAAGGGGTTCACTTTTAGAAACTGAATTAGAAACTTCATGGTAGTGAATCGGTGATTAAATCACGTGATGCATTAAGTGGACTGTAATGAAAAATGTTTTTTTCAAGTTTACAATTTTTTTTGAAAAAGTGTTGTACTAAAACTTGTACTAAAAGGTTGTACTAAAAAGTGTTGTATCCGGAGACTATATCTTTAGGCTGTTTTCCGGGTGTTGGTTTGCTGAATAGCTAGTTGGTTTAGTACCTGTAGTTCAACGTATGTGTGTGTGAGAGGTAGGGGTATTCAACTTGTACACTCGTTGGTAGACTTTTGTAAAAGTTTTTTTTTTATTAAAAAAAATCGGTGCTTGAGATAGTCTATTTCGAATTTTGGTATCGTCATAGGATAAATGTAACGCAACGCTAGCTTTACACTGGGAGGAATGGTGAACCACTTTTAAAAAGTGCGTAAATACAAAAAATAAAACGACAAACAAAAAACGTATAAGACTATAAAAATTTCTACATGATCACTCGATGACGAATGTACAGTAAAATCACAAATAGAAAGTCGATCTAACGGTTACCTACAAACAACGACAACAATTGTACAGAAATATTTACACCATGGTGCTAGAATCGACTTTTTTTTTGTGTTGTTGAGAGAAATGTCCACCATCTTTATTTGATAGACTCGAGGATCTTCTGGACGTAGTTCCAGTAGTTGTGCAGGAAATGCTTCCAGGTGCGACGGAACTCCTCCGAGTTGATCTGGACGTAACGACCGAGCGTTTCGGTCAAGTTGCGAGCCGCTTCGCTTCCGATTTCCGGTTGGCTGGTAGCTGGTTCGCCCGTTGGTCTGACTTCATTGGCGACAGTATTGAATTGTCGCGATTCGGAGGCTTCGGTTTGGTTGGCTTGGAAGTCGACGATTCCGCTGGTGACGGCGGTGTGGTTGTTTCGCAGAAGCATCGGCAGCAGCTTTTTAGCTTGGTTGGTGAGCATGCTGAGAACGTCGGCGACCTGCATGGTCATGGCTTCGATGCTCTTGTCCAAGTTTCGAGTCAGCTGTTCGGATGGCAGTTTTCCACTGTCGGAACGCGCCGTCAAGTTGGTCGGAACGGCACCTCCTCCTCCTCGGTGGTGGTTGAATAGATTGGGGAGTTCGGGAGACACGGTGTTGAAGAACTGCATGACGGTCTCGAGACTGTCGACGATGACGGGACGCAGACGAGCCGCGCCTTGGATGAAGAGGATGCGCTGTTGTTCCATCCGCTGCTGCTGCTGTTCTGGCATGACGCTCGGTAGCTCCGGCTCCATGATGTCGTCGATGCGTTCCACCGCGATTTCACCGTCGTCAAGATCGTCGTGGTCGTCGGTGATGATCTCCACGTCGTCGCCAGGTTGCATCATGGGGAGCGGGAAACTCAGCGCGGGGCTGGAACGCGGTTGCGGTTCCATCGCTACGGCTTGAATGGCGCCGCGCGACATGTCGCTCATCATGGGTAGTTGGATGGGAATGGACATGGGTTCTTGTCGTTGGGAAGGTCCTTGCTGCGACATGATGTCGTCGGCTCTGCCCTGCGCCGAAGAGATGGGCACCTGAACCAGAACTGGGATCGGTTGGTTGCCCATGCCGAGTTCCATCGGTCGGTCGTTGGACATGAACGGAAACTGGAACGGCAAGAAAGGTACGGGGGCGTTCATGGAAGGCTGCATTTCTTCTTCGATGATGTCCATGCGTCGTTGAGGAGAATAGGGCATCTGTTCCAAAAGCTCGTCGTCGGCGTCCATGCGACGCTGGATCATCATGTTGTCTTGCGGCTGTTGCTGCGGGGGTTGCGGTTGTTGGCTGAGGTGAGGCGGTGGCAGAGATTCCACCATCGGCATCATCACCATCTTTGGTTTTGGACCGGCCACTTGCATGTGGGCTCGAGCGGTGAAAAAGATGGGTCCTTGGGCCGATCGAGGGAAAAAGACTTCGCCGTGGCTCTCGTCGGAACGGTCCTGGAGGGTGCCGATGTCTTCCATGAGGGGCAAGTCTTTGGGTGGAGAATTGGATAACTTTTCAGTCGCTTCTCTGGGCGTCAAGAAAAGGCGCAGCGATAAGGGCGAAGCCATGATGGTATGACATGCTACCGCTATCACGAATAGCGATGTTAGCTGTAAAGAAAAAATTGACAATTTAAGTCTTGGAATTTCATAAGTCTATGATAGATGAGATTTGAAGCGCTCAATGCCAAAGGAGCTTATGCCACAACGTGTCAAAAATGTTATAAACATGCTTATGTGATGATCATATTTGTTTGGGCTAGATTGGACTAAGTCACGTGCATCTATGACATACTCTGTATACACCCATGACATACTGCGCTAAAGTATACTGTGCTATATTTTAGTATAGTATGTCACGGTGCATCCGTACGATAGCTTGTTATCGAAAATGACACCCAGATGGTTTTATGTTTCTGTGGGCGCCATATGACAACAAGCCTCCTGGCAGTTGGTGCGCCTCAAAAATCCAAATAACTAGCTAACTGACACTCATAAACATTAACAAACAGAGTTCTATTCAAACTCTGTAGAAAATTTGAATAGAAAACAAAAATCCTTGTCCCAGCCTGGGATTTTCCTTGTTTCGCATTTAATTCTGTAAAATTTGTTTTGCGTCTATCGTTTAATGTTATCCGGTTATTTTTTATCAAAAAGAACTAGTGCCAGAGAGATCATAATAACCGGATTCTACTGTATATGAATATCCTGGATTATTCTGTATATGGATACTAATGTATATGGATTATTCTGTATATGGATTATATACTGTATATGGATTCTAATGTATATCCTTGTTATGCTTTCCTGCCGAGCACAGCGCATTGCTACAGCTTTTGAAAACTTTCCTGTCGAGCAGAGCGCATGCTACAGCTTTTGTAGGCTTTCCAGCATAACACCGCGCATAGCCTCAGCTACTGACGAATACTAGTGTGCGAATTAGAGCCTATACATATACTAAATATATAAGACTAGTGCGAAAAAAATCAAAACTATCAGTCTCTACTCTACTAATCATAATTGAAAAACCAATAAGCCTTTTATTTGTTTTTCAATTACGAAGGTTAAGTGAATGACATTTTACAGCATGGAATTTTATTAGCCTTATCGGTATATTGACACAGAACACTTAAACTGGCCTTACGAAGAAAATTAAGTGTTTTTGGTTATATTATATTATAACTATCTACACAGGGATATTTTTATGAAAAATAATAAATTTTTCCGGAAACACTGCACAACAATTTTTAATTCGACTTGGT
>JAQIWH010002188.1:0-26047 GCA_034695005.1 Cryptops parisi | reverse complement strand
CATATAAAACGATGAAAAGGAAAAAGAACAGAAACTAGTGGAGCCAGCAGGTGTCGCTAGAAAATGAACACCAGCCAACAGCAGCTTTTGCAGGAGAAAGGAAATGCAATTTGAGCCGATACATAATGATTCGAGTCAGCAGATAATAAAAAGCTTTCTCTGGAGCCTCAGATACACAATCTGAATGTAAATTAAAAGAAGCGTCACCACTATGCTCGCGCCAGGAGAATGTGAAGGGGAGAAGAAAAAAGAAATAAAACACGAGTCACACACCAATTTTAATTTTGTCCTAAACTTGCGAGGGGAAAAAAAGTAGGCGTTGAGTTGAAAGAAAAAGAAAAAAAGGGGGTGAGGACAAGCCCGCCTTCGCTTTAATTCAAAACTTAAGCGAAGAAAAATCAATGTTGAAATAGCACAGTAACAAGATGAGACCCACCACGACCAACACGGCTAAAGAGAAAAAAAAAATCTTTAAACTCAACGTACAAAAAAAAGTACACTAGGAATGGTATAAATCTCAAACGAGCTACGAAACTCCCTGTAGTCGAGTCTAGCTGATTAAGTTCCTTTTATCGAATAAATAATGCACGTATACAGTTCGGTTAAAGTCTTGGAAAATGTCACGAGTGATAACCCAAATGGAATCGAATGTCAAAATTTAATGCATGTATGACTAGAAAAGTTCTCGCGGCGATAATTTGAAAGTAATTTTATTTTAATATGGAATTTAAACGATTTCCGACCCAACTACTTTAAAAGTAAACAATGCCCATTTTTATCGCGACATTCCCAACGTTATACAACGGCAGTAAAAATATCATAATAGAACCAACCTAGTAAGTGAAATGGACCTTTCGAGTCAATTCTCGGTTAAAGGTTAACGTTTAAATGGCTCTTTAAATTCCGGGTCAAGGGATCGAGCCATTAAAACCATTTAATGTCATTGCGAAATTTAATATTTTAAAATGACGTCGGGCCGAAAACTACAGTATGACGTATATATTAAAGTAACCGACACAGAGTTTCTGATGCTCCCTTTCTTTCGGAAAAATTTATATACACTATAAACGAGTCAATTTGATTACTTTTTTTTACTTCATCGTGTGGCGAACCACACGTGTATTGCAATCGAATAAAGGATGTAAATCAACTAAGACGTACAACCGCAAACTGGTTCCAAACTGAGATGCCAGTCACTAAGAAACAAAGGGTGATAGTCACAACCTGATTACAGTGTTCACATTCACCTGCCACGAACAATGCTATTAGCAGCCGGAAGCCAGACCCGATTAAATTTTATTCGCTCTGTTGTAATTGTCTCATGTTTCCAGGTATTTCTACACCACATTTCCTTGTCTCGCGGTTTCGAGTCAAAGAGTTCCTCCTCCGAATCTTGGCAGCCAGAAAATGGCACCGTACGAATTTTAATGCTTTTTTGTCTCCTTTAACCCTAGTGTACATAACGCCACAGAAAATCAATAAGCACTCAAAAACAACACAACACCACTTCTGGTGCACTATACGCCTTACTGGTAGCATCACCGTTAACGAATGGTTGGTTATTCACATACAATAACTATAATTAAAAACACACACAACTAATCTTTTCAAATTTGAAGAATTTCCCCTGAAGCCAAAATCTCCTATTTAATATTATACTACGGGTAAAATCTAATTGTGACAAAATACAAAAATAAATTATTTACAGCACCGTCTATTTCCCCGGTATGCCAAATAAAATCTCATCGCCATTTTTTAGCTTTTTTTAAAAGACATTGTTCAAGAAGATTGGTGAAACTTCTGATGATGAGGTGACAGATGAAAACGGTAACATCTGTGTATTTTCCCCCTTATTTTATGTTCATTAATTTTTTTTTTTTTTTTTTTGAGAAAGCCTTTTAAAGACCGAAAACGAAGATGATAAAGAGCAAAACGTTGATGATTCAGTTATATGGTCTAAATGAGGTTTTACGAGGTTTACATCTAAGTTTCCGTCGTTACCACACCAACCACGAGATTTACTTAGTATCTTTTTATATATAATTTTCTTGCACTACGTTTTAAATCCACGCACGTTTAATATAGCAACCAGGATAAATAAGGATATTCACGGGAAGCATACGTTGCCGCTAAGCGGTGTAAGTTTACAGAGCTAACACACGCCGTCGGTAAGTGGCGTATGTTACGCCAGGGCAATCATCTAGTAATTATATATTGTAACTAGACTCGTTACAATATATAATTATACTCAGATTTATTTGTCTGTCTGTCTATCTATCTATCTATCACTCTGGAACGGTTTTTGTTTACCCTCACCTTATAGTGAACCACAGATTCAGCATAACAATGCATTAAAATTACAACGATGAATTGCGTGCTAGAAAAGAGTTCATTATATAATCTACGTATATAGTTGTTTACGTTACTAGGTTATGCCAAAATGATCCTCTTGAAGCACGGGGTTCATGAGGGTAACACGGTAACAACGTGAATATAAACGTAGTTTCTAAACTGTTTACCTGATTTAGAATTAAACCGTAAATCTAAAATTAAGTTTATTAAAATTTAATCCATCACTCTAATGAACTGCTTGATTAACTAAAGTGAAAAAAAAATCGTCAGTATTGACGGGTCTAATTTTACTGTAGTTGTAGATAAATAAATAATGTACAATATTAGTAAAACGATAACACTTTTTGCCTAAAAAATCTACACAATATTTTTGACGTGTCTACGTATACTTAATACAATAAAAAGACAATGACGTTAAAGATGTTTATCTTGAAAACAGAAGGTTAAAATTTTACACAACGTGAGAAAAACTCTCACCGTAACATCATTTTTTAAACAGTCGACAACAACTTTGGCAAGCCACTCTAACAGTGTTTGTCTGTCTGTCTCTCTTCCTGCTTTCTCTTTTCGTTTTCTCACTTTTGCTCACCCTATCATTGTGCCAAACCTCTTTTCCTTGCCTTTCTGGCAAAGGATCGTCCATAACGCCAAGTTGGCAATTGATTTTTCTCCGAGGAAACTCCAACTGGCAGAATCCCAATTACGAGCCGCTATTTCATGGTTCACGTTGCAAAGTGAAAATTAACAGAACACTTCATTTTCGACGGATCCATCAAGGTTCGGGCGCCAGGATCCGGGCAACGATTAAAGTATTGTGTGAACACGGCGGCCAAAGTGCTGCATGAGATTAATAGTTGTCACAACGAATCAACGACCGAAGAAACGAGGCAAACGCGAGGCCACCAGGGGGACCTACTGAGGCGGACCATGTTGCCTGGTCTCCGACGAGAGAAATGGCCAAGGACACCAATTAGCCACTTGCGCTAGAAAAGAGGACGCGAGGGGATGACGAAGAGGAAAAGGACAGAAAACTGCGGTTTCGACTCCAAGTTGTCTCGTGCACTAGTGTGGAAAAAAAAATCTTCCAAGAAGGTGCTTTTACCACCACTTGAAACCCATACTGAAATCAACAGTAGGAGGACCTCACTCTTTGTCGTACAGTACACCTCTCGACATTTCATTGCACGTTGACAAAATGTTGGTGAACGTAAAGTTGAAATATTTCAAGAAAACTGTCTGTTGAGTGTAAGAAAATAAATACACTAAAAACACCTATTATAAGCTATGACCAAGACATGAATATAAGATCGATTTATAAAATGACAAATAATAAATCGTGTAGATGCTCGTTCAATGGCAAATAGTGTACGACGACGTGACAAAATTCTGACTCATTGGACGGGATATTGGAAACGTGTCATAGTGTAGGTAAATCTTGCTACCAGCAAAAATTATTTCTCTGTGCTAAATAGTTATTTATTACGTAAACGAAACACGGAGGGGGAAAAACAGTAAATGTTAGAATGACACCTTTCTTCGATGGCATCAAAAGAAACTAGCAATATATTCTTATCTTTTTGACGCGCTTGATTTGTGGATGGCGGAACCAAAGACACTTGGTAATCAGTTGGATGACGTCCAACGCAGTCTCACTTGGTTCAGCCTCTTTTTCTCTTTTCAGCAGAAACAGATTTTAATTTCCGATTTCCAACATTGGTCTTATCACCACGAGATCTCTGTAGGGTTTTTAACGAGTGCCTTAATTATTAGATCTGGTGGGTTTTTTTTTCTGCTTTTGAGTAGAGTGATTCTTCCTTTCATCACCTTCAGGATACCTAACGTGTCAAGGCGTTTTGGATGGGCTCCGAGTGACGTCGACAATGTTGGATGATGTTGTTTACCTTCGACCTAAACATAAATCAATGCGGGGGTTGCTTTTCCAAAATACTAACGCATCTTATCGTCGTAAAACAGTGGCTGACAACGAAACGAGGGGTGCAAAAATATTTACGTCCCTGTTAGAAGGTCTAGATCAGGAGTTCTTAGGGGGGGGGGTCGTGGGCGAGATTAAATTTACAGGGCATTAAATCGCGCTTCACCGTTTAATATAGGTCAGTTTTGGCACGTTACATGAGAACTGCATTAGCTATAGCTGGACGAAATGATGATGGATTTGGACCTCGCGCGCCTAAAAGAACTTGTTGTGCCTTCGAGACGACGACGACGATGGCGGTCGCGAGAACGATGAAATAGATGCAATTTAATAATGCAAAAAGGAAGAACGCGAGAGTCCGAGACGTTGTCGTCTGCCTTCGACTCGAGCGCTTGACGTATTTATTGCCTCTCGTGCTGTGCCACAACAGGCAACAGCTTACGCTCTTGTAAGGCCTTGGTGCCAAGAGCTCAACATTGCAATTTCCTGAATAGGAACGTAGAATCAAGAAATGTTTGGGGTTGAATTTTTTCTCTTTTTTTTCTCCACTTCTTCTTTATGCGCACTCGCTTGATGTTGTGAATTTTGCATTCCTAAGCATTGCCACGATACCATTACAACACGACCATGGCAAAACGCAATTTAAAGTAAAAATGAAACTGGACGAAATTGTTTTCTCGTTTATTCCAACCTATACATTTATATATGAAAAGTACACGAGACAAATATGGGTTGATAAAATGTAAATATTATTAGACCAGTGTGGCGCTATCATAAATTGCAAACCCTAGGTGTTTGCTCTCGGGTCATAATTTTTTTACGAGGTAAAACATTTTTTTTACAACCAAATGTTTATATATTTTTTTTTTAATGTGCAACATTAAATTGTTTACGATAATCGAAAACCTTTTACAATTAATATTTGTTCAGTGCGTTGGCAAGAACTGATGGACGCAAATGCCGGATACGACTGATGATGGAAACGGAAATAGAAAGAAAATTGTCACGCGACCACCTAGGGCTGAGAGGAAAAAGCAGTTTTTCCCGAAGCCTAGCAAAACTAAATAAGAACACATCGTGTAGGAAAGCTAGTGAATTCAACTACGAACATGAAGGAAATGCATTTTAGCCTCCAAACTTTTATTAACCTTTTTTACATAGACAAAAAATGCGTCAGTGTACTTTCATACCTTGTGTAAAAGATAAACATCAAGATCTTAGTTAATGTACGACCAAGCCAAGCTCCTGAATTTACAAGTCATCTGAAGTGTAATGTATACGTAAGTGTTAACTTTGTAACAAAGAGATCTATTGTCTTAAAGTAAGCATTTTTAAGGTTTAATATATGATAACGTACAGTACATTATTTGTATATCATACATTTGGTCTTTTTCAGCGAACTAAATCGCGCCACTCATACGGGAAGGTTCAACTCGGTGAAATTAATAAATGGTTTGTTTAAACCATTGAAAAGTGTTCCTAATGCGGCTTTCTTATTCGCTGTCTAGAGTAATAGGTTTTCTCTCGACTATGAATAATAGAACTTTTTCTTTTTTAAATCGCACGTACATTAAAACCTTCGTGGAAATTAAATGAGCCTATCATCATCTCTTTTTTTTTAATGAAAGCTACGTTGTGTAGAGGTGCTAGACAGATATTAAGCACGGGTCTACCGCACTGTGGAAATGTTAGAACAACAAGCAAAAAAAAAGAAAATCATGTTGGCCGAAAAGGAGACACAAAGATAAAGAAAACAAAACAAAACGTGTGATGATGTTGCACGGGGATAGAAAGACGTTGTAATGGGCAGAGATTAAAGGAGCGTGAAATTGCACATGTGTGCGAGAAAGAAAGAGACGAAGAAAAGGCAAGAGCTAAGCTAAGGAGGACGAGTACGAGCAAGCGTCGTCGTAACGAGCGCGAGACACGGGCTTCAGCCTCATCTTACTTCTTCATTTCGCTACTATTTATGGTCGGCAAATCCCGGGCTATTATTAGCAGTCATACATTATGGGGCCCCGAGACGTTTTCAGCTCCTCTCTTTCATAAGAGCGTCATTAATTAAAGTCATAAATCAGGGTGAGGAAGCCCTCTGAACCCTCTCTTCTGCAACAAAGGAATTTATGTTCTCCCAACTCATCCGTTTTATCGAATCCTCTTTTCGGCTAAGAATTTGTTTTCGCATCCGATGAAGAGCCATGCTTTATCTTTGCCATCGAAGAAGCCACTAGTTGGGGAGAGGAATAAAGCCGGAGGGGTAGGGGTATACAACTTTGGCCACCCACCGTAGTAGAGAGAGAGGCACGCTAACGTTTGCCCCGACTTTTCTTTAGCACCCGAGCCTTTCTTTCTTGGCTCGTGTAGCAAAGGTTTAAATCTCCATCTCGTCGTCGAGGGCCCTGTGATTAACTGTCTTCCGATAGAAAGGAGAATGGCATTGCCTTTTGTGACCCGCGCGAGCGGGAGACACGGCACGGGCACCCGATTCTCGTCGTTCGATTCTCAGTAAAAACCGCCTATTGCTGGCATTAGACTGGCCGAAAACTGGTCGTGATGACTGGGGAAAAGGCCATTTAATAGGAAAATCACCCGTATCGGTCGAGGGTGACGCCAATGCCGAAGCCCCTGAGCGAAACGAAATGGTCGCTAGCTCACCCAACTCGATGAGCTCGTTCAGTCCTACGACAAAAAAAAAATAAAGGCAAAGAAACTTTAACTTCTTGCCAAAGGGGCTAGGGAGATCTTATATCGAAAATCTACAATCGCTAACCTCGCTCGTGAAAGAAAACCTCAAGTTGATACCGTACAAAGCTACGGATATGCGCTTCCTTCTTTTTTTAAATACACATCACCTGACAAAAAATGAGTACAGTGTATCCATAATACAGTACACTTGAAAACTGCAGATATCAAACTACACGCACACAAGTTGAGGTTATTGGTTAATAACACCTCTACATTCTCAGTAATCTCAAGATAAATTTTAAGTTTGAATGGTACTGTATACTTCCTTATAAACTTGTTTTAATTTTGGTGAGAACTCGTATATGAGAAACCATCAAAAAATTACTAATGAATGACGTAATGGTAAAGTTTACTGGCTTAAAGTATACCTATTAGTCGTTCGATTAAGTTTTTTGTTATTTTTAAAAAATCTATACTTTTAGCTTTAAACCAAAAATTAAACATTAAAATAAAAAGAACAAACGAAAACCAAATTTTAAACTACTACTTCTTGTCTATACAGTGCAATATAAACCAAGTAACAAGCAAGAATTTTCTTTTTCAAATGTCAATTCTTTGCTTTTAATTTCATCGATTTAGGGTGAAATCAGACGTATTCTTTGAATTATATAAAAATTAATACCAGAGCGACATCTTAAATTAATTGAAGTTAACCTCTTTTAATCATATTTTTCTCAAAAGCAATTTGGAGGAGAATAATTAAATTATAAAAAAAAAAATTAAATACTGCTCGGCTCGTAATACCTAACAAAACATTAATTTTCTTAAGAAATCATTTAGGTTATACAAGAAACGTTTTCACTGAAAACTTTTCAGTCAGTTCAAATAACAATTGACTAGCAATTTGTTTTGTTAAAGTGAAAAATTGTAAGTTATATCAATAAACTATACAGGGTGAGACAAAAGTTTGGTTACAGCTAAATGTCCAAAAACCATTAATAATATGAAAATTTTGATTGAACTATTGTATTGTATATCGGCCATGGGCTACTATGATGTTACCGGGAATGACTTTAGAAGTCATTTTTACTACTGACTTTGCATGTAATTTTTAAGGTCATCCAATTATTATTTAACAGGTTTTCCCACAACGTTTTCACCACTTTTCTGCTCCTCCATTGACAAATAGGCCATGCTGTTGCAGCTACCCTTAAGATTGCTTTCCTTTGACACCGTTATTCTTTCACTTTGTAACTTCTGTTTTCACCTGTCTATTTTCAATCAAAAACACGTTATTGATGCGTTGGCATTATATCGAGAATACCTTCATCTTTTTATATCACATATGGAGTGTGAGATAAATATTAAAGGAGTTAATAATTGGATAACCTTGAAAATGGTTTTCAAGTTAACTTTTTGTAACGTCATTGGATAGTCCATGGCCGTTATACATTACAATAGTTCAATCAGCATTTTTATATCACTAATGGTTTTTGCGATATATACCGTGTGCAGACTTTTGCCTCATCCTGTATACGTATCATTTCAGTTTTTTAACAAAATAAACTCAATTATCGTGAATACAAGACGATCCTAAATTTAATACACGAATTCAGAGGGGGTAACAGAGAAGGTTGAGAGGAGTAACTTTCAGAAATAAACATGCGTTAGGTGCAAGGCGTTGTCAAAGATCGAGTAAAAACTAAAGTATTTGCCAAATTATATAATGCAAAAATGGTTGAACCTGTAATTCATTTTTTCACCGACGATTAGCGTTTAATACATGCACGTTTGAACATGAGTTTATGGGTGAAAGTTACTTCCTTCGACGACTTCTACTGCTCCTCTGAATTTGTGTATTAAATTTAAGACCACCCTGTAGAAAGCTGTAGACTCACCCAGTTATACTTCAAATAATATTCGCGAAAAATGCATTTACTGCCTCTCTCAATTGGTTTTGAAAAAGCAATAACAATTTTTTTAAAAATTGAATTTTCCGACATTGTCCCATAAATTCCTCACTTTAAGAGCACTACATAGACGTCTTTCAATCGTACGTTCCATTCCATGACAATATCAATACCACATTCTATTTTTGTTCAATAATTCTCGCCCACATCGGGAGAATAACGCATCCCATATGTATTTCCTCTACATGTTTGAGCTCAATTCACTATCAAATTACTCCCACGTCATTTTTCCTTCGCTTCTCTCTCTCGCACACGAATTGCATTTTTATTACATTCGAAGATCGAATGACTTTTGAAAAGCATTCGGTTTTGCTTCCATCAGTAGGAGTTGTAACTGCTGATAATCCACGCTGTTAAGATTCTTGGAACTCAAACGGCTTACACTCGTCATGTGAAGCAAAGAAAGCTGTCTGCTGCTACTTCAGGTTCTATCTGAGAAACTTGTGATTTGAGTCGACAAGCTCCATCTCTATTATCTTCGTGGCTAGGACAAGCTGCTGCTCCTCTTTGTCCACCCTGCTGCTGACACGTTGCGTTCCCAGCACTGCCTATCTCTAATCCTCTTCTGTCCAATGCTATTGAACCAGCACTTTTTCCACTCCATTTGTAAGGGATCGAGCATGCCATTGTGCTAGTCTCAACCCCTGACCAAAGTCGCCGTCGACAAAAATAAATGTGACGCTAAGAGCATTGTCCACGTGTGCAAGACCAAAATTCCAAATCCTGCCTGACGCCAACAGACTTGTCGAACGAGTGTGTTCACACAGCTAAAAAACTATGCCACTCGCTACTGTATGGCAAGAAATTTACAAAACGGTAAACACTTTACAGTTGGTTGTCACTAAAAATCTTGTACGGTTGTTGAAGTTTCCTCAGGAGATTTGTCAAAGATTGCCAACAGTTAGATAACGAGTGCAATCAAATTTGTATCATGTTCATTCATACTTTAAATTATATTTAACGGCAGTCACGAAACCCGTAATCTAATGTTTAAGTCAGTGAATAATTAGCTTGCGCATTGAAAGTACACGGTAAGTAAATCAATAATTAAAGACGAACCAGGAAATATTGAATGTCAGAAATGAAATGAACTGTCGTTCTACCTTTCAAGATATTAATCTTTAATTAAGGAGATTTCGAAGTCGCAGTTGTAAAGACTAACGTTTTAACGTTTTTTTAAAGACAAAATATTATGAGAATGTTGATAAAACATACACAAACGATGTTTCTTTTGTAGTCGATTATTACAATGTAATTTTTTTTTTTGTATGTGTCATCAGTGCTTTAAATACACTGCGTCAACCATAACAACGTGGGGACAAACAATGACATCTACGGAGAAAGTAATTCAAGGATGCCAGGCAGCATGAGTTTAAACAATTAACTGAAAAAGAAGCTTTCCCGTCATAGTTGACGGGTATACAGCTAGTGTAATGCCAAAATGCGTAAAACAATACATTGATTACTGATTAATTGCACGTGTATTATCCGATTTGATTTTGAGAGCTCGTAATTCTATAAATCCGATTCAGAGGAAAACCGAACATTGTTGATCAACTTACCAAACAGTTTTAAATAATCCTCAGTTCGTCACTTCATCGGATCAACGAGTTATGGACTCTACTAAAAGCGTCAGCTAATAAACAGAAGATCAATATTACCCAAAGTTAACCTAGGGTTAAAATGATTGTCGTTGCACCAGCTAAACGGGAAGTTGATCTAGTCACCTTATTAACCGCGTGGCTGAGTGATTAATCCCGCGATTACAATTTAACTGGTGAATATTTCTATCCAGCAATAATTCATCTCAAAAGCTCGTCTTTGTTGTTGCAACAAAATTGGACCCTATAACGTCCGGTTAGATAGCCTTTGAACCCTTAATTAACGTTAACTGCATCGGTGCAATCGACTTTAATAAAATAACATCCAACGATGAACATTCTTTGAACATTCACCGTTCGTCAAACATCACGTATATACCGTGCGAAATTGCTTTAAATTTTAAACAAGTGGAAAAGTTTGAAAACATAAAAAAATAAACTAGTTTTAACTATTAACCTTTAAAGTCGTGCTAAGAAGGTATTGTCTTAAAGATGAGAAATGAATCTTGGCTTGGATATGGAATTTTGCTTTAAGTTCCTGCACACAAGAAAGCTACTTGTCACTAAAGTTAAGACTGTATAACACCTCAGTGTTTCGCGCAGGGCGTCGAGAAGATTGGTTGGTCTTAAGCCCTGTAATCCGTTGGGTTTTGGGGACTTGGAGGCCTGTCGCCTTCAGCTGATAAATGGTTACCTGCGACCAAACGAGTCGTGTTGAGGTGGAAAGTGGCAAGGTCACCACCTTACTTGATTAACAAGAAAAAAGTTACGAAAACGAACTAAGCGACAGACATCAATTACTTGCCACACGACTCTTAATCAAAAAAAAAAATTTAAATTGGTCAACATCGTTCTAATTTTAAGAATTCAATGAACTCAAAAAAAAGCATAAACGATTCAATGTTAAAAACACACACATCAGCGTTTTTGTTTATAAAGTTAAAAAATGTAACAACAACCTGAATCAATACACTTGCTACTGCTTTCGTTACGATAGTCAACGACCTATAAAACTCCCTTTTATTTTTTTATTTATTTTGTGAAAAAAAAACAACAACCCTTTGTTTGACAAAAAATTCAATATCCTTTTAACACGTTTCAGTGTTTCAAATAATTGGGTAGCTTAAGCTAGAGCCAATGCCATTTTTTAATGGCTCAAGCAATATTAGCGCAGTATCAACAACAGAATTACTTCCTTATACATTAAACATGATGGGGGTCCCTAGCAAATCGTTATCGATTTTTTTTACCATCTCTGAATCAATGAGAGTAGAGACTTGTCGTCTACACTGGGAAACCGAGCGGACGGAGGGTGAGGGACGGAAGGGGAAGGAAGCGAACGAAGGGGGGAAGGGGGTAATAAGGTGGGGGGTTTGTGAAGTAAAGGCAAGAGCCAACAACTGCCATCCGTCAGCGCCAAATCAATAACAGCAGCGGCAGCAGCCGATAGACGTTGCAAATTCGCTGTGGACCGAGCGCCTTGATAGAAATTAATGAGTTATAAATAACGCCCAGAAGAACCAGTAATGTTGTTGTGACGACAGGGCGTGTTCAGCAGGCGGGACTCCATTGATAACGGGGTTTGTTAATATTTGGTCTTCGCTACAAGTGCACCGTGAGACGAACATGCTGCTTCCATGTTGAATAAACAGTATTGCAAAAAAAAATATGACAAGTTCCAAAAAGAAAGGAGAAAAACAACACTTACTCAAACAAATTATTCTCTCAAGAAACAATGAAAACATCCTCGCCAAGTGACTCTATTATGTTTCTTTCATGTACAGTAATGTACTTAAGAATTAAAGCATTTTTTTACATATTAAGAACAAGGAAAAGTGATTGAATAAATAAATGAAGAAAAAAAAAGACAAATCGTGATGTTAAGTGAAAACGCTTTTCCTCATTACACCAACGTGCTAGAAGAAGCCTAACATACTTGACTAAAGCTACCATGTGTAAACTTAAGGTACACGATGACAAAACGACACCTTGTACTTCATGTTTGACATTTTTTTTAGAAACGTTTAACTTTCTGAATTAGTTCGTATTGGCATTTTGGTGCTGTAAATTCTGTTGGTAAAAATAAAATAAGAAACATACCACATAAAAATGGCATACACGTACAGTATTATAAAGTAAATTCACTGTTTGTACGTGAGAATATAAACACCATTAATACAAGCGCTTTTGTGAAAGAAATTGTGATAAATAAAATTTTATTAAAATTTTATATAACTTTTTAGTTAATACAAATGTGTTATGACGGTTGACCCCAAAATGGTAACTAGCACGGTCACTCTCTAATCACCGATGGGTTATTAATTTTTTTTTACCCTTCAGTTTAGTTTCAGTCATTGTCAAGTTTAAGATGCATATCAAAGTAAGAAAACAAAGATCAAGGTACTCGATTAAGTTTAACATCAATATTGACGTCACATCCGTCTTGAAAAATTTTAGTACTATGGATATTGAGTATATTTATTAAATCTTGAGCAAATTATCCTAAATCTATAATTCGACAAGTGTATCTGTCTTGTCTGTCGTTGGCTATATAACTGCTTTGTGTGACGAACTTCTTATGACGAACTTTATGACGTCGTATGACGTCATGAAGTTGACTTCATATGACACTCACTGTCTGCGTTTGCTTTGTCTGCGTTTACGTTTACCTGCGCAACATCGAAACAATTTTTACGTTGTGAACTTCCTTTACTTCCTGTTTATAACACGTGGTATACATGGCTATGAGATGAGTTAAATGAATAAATAAATAACTAACGAATATTGCAACAGCAATATAAGCATAAACAACTTTCCCGTCAATTTGACTGGTTTAAAGCTAGTTAAAAATATATTTGTGCAATAAAGTACAAAAGTAAAAAAGTATATACAATAAAGGTGTTTAGACCACCTTATACAATTCAACGTTGCTGGAGAGCGTTAACGGTTTTACTATATAATATTTGACAGAATGCTCCACATATCTAAGTTGTACTACAAAAAATAAATATCTAAGTTCAAGTTTAAAAACTAATTTTAATTCATGGGCCTGGTGTAAAAAGGTGGAAAGTAATATTTTTACAATTTTATGAAAAAAGAGTTTAAAGAACTGAACTTGCCTTGCTGTCTATGGACTACTTCACACTTTTTGCACTAATATCTTTGAAAATGTTGTTTTACTCAAAATTATGCGTCATAAAGTTAGAATTGCACATAACACATACGAAAAATTTTTTAGGTGATTTTGACAAGAATGTCACTTAACACCCTTTACACCAGACCCTTCAATTGTTACTTCCTGTAACACGATGATGACGCAAGTTTTCTGAAAACTGAGATTCCGCTTTTCGTGTGATAGTCTTAGAAGGCTATTGTACCATCTTGTCGCAGAAGATGTAATTACAGCTTCGAAACCTCAATAATGGTACTTTTCTTTTAACGGGGAAGCTTTTTTTTGCGCTAGTGGTTAGGAATTTGATTGTTGTTGTTTTGAACTCACCTAAAATATTGTCAGAGTTTATATAACAGTTTAGGTTAGTTAAAAATACAATACTTAATAATTTATCAGTAATCATAAAATTAATACATTTTTAACCTCTTATTTAAGTTTCTCTGAGGTTGAAATGGTTAACATTTTTGCGCTTTTTTGTGGTATGTCTCCAATGACCAACAAAGCTGAATTTTTGACCATAGGTTGAGGCAGTGAAACATTGTTGTATTAAGTAATTGTATTTAGACAAGACCAATGTGTAGTCAATTCTCAGATCTGTCACGGAGAATGTAATTTTTTCTTTGAAAAGTGTTTTCGCTGACGATATACTGTACCTACATTTTGAGTCATTTTAAGTCACCTTACATTGTTGTGCACAAAATAAATGTTTTTATATAGTTTACTACCTTCTTATAGTATACTACCTCATTACGTGAGCAGTCATTCAGAAACCAACTTTGATATGACTAAATTTTTTATTACTTTATGATTTTGACACAATCTGTGAATTGTTTAAACCCAAAAATTTTGTTGAAAAATTAAATTACGAACAGCCCAAAAGGAGAAGGCGATCTTCCAGAAACTAATATTAGTATTTGTGTTACCACTTGACGGTATGACGATCGATGCACTGCGATTATTATCGATCATGCATTTCAAGTTGATAAAATTTGAATAACTGTCGAAATACTAGACTTGCGAGTCAAGTGTTGTGGGAGGTAGGCACCAAGAAAATCGATACAAGAGGACTCTTTAATATTCAAACGGCAAGCGGTTATTCTGGAATGGTGTCACGTCATGCTCTGCGCCCAAGTTAACAGAGCATGCACCAAATTCTTTTATTTCCTGAGAAACCCACCAATGAAAGGATGGTCCAAATTCCAATTAGGCCAAATTGGGGCGTTGTTGAAATGCAATTAAATACCACACTTTACACTCTATACCCTGTTTTTTTTTTATTTATTATTTTTAATTTAGAGTCAATTAGTAAATTCACTATCAACATTAGATTCCGAATACACACAACGGAATCACTTAGGTTTAAGAGCTCTTGACAACGAGAGCAATTTAATGAAGAGACGTCTTAGCAGTCTTTAAATAATTACGTATTTTAAAACAAATTTTTCAAAGAAATAAATACTATACGATTAATATAATGTTTGCATATTCCTATAATACTCTTATATTCATATTAATTTATTTATTAATAAATAAATAAATAAATAAATAAATATATTCATATTGACTTGTCAAGTATAATATTAGCACAATTTTAATTGAAATCGCTTTTGTTTAATGAAAACTGGTCACGTCAAATAAATATAAGATTCGGTAAATATAGGCTTATAAATGATATAGGCCTGGTAAACGTTAGTTTTAGTCGTGTAACAAAAAAGTTTCGATGCGAGTATTTTCTAAAGGCTCGATGCACAGACACATTTTATGACAAAACAGCAAAGCATTAGGCTTGAAATATTCAAGTGCATAAATAAACGATGATACAAGGAAATGCAGTTCACGGCATAAAGCGAATAGCAGCTCCAGTTTGTGAGCATTTTTTACTATAGAAAATTATTCCATATGCCACAAAGCAATCTTTTTCAATCAAGTTTGACCAGATTCGTGGACAATGGATTCATTACGCTCGAAAAGCTTTGTGAATAACCGATTCAGAATTGTAACACATTAAACATGTCCCTTATCACGATTTAATAGCTTTACCAATTACCAAACCGAATGAACAAATATTGTCTATCGGTTTTGGTTTTCAACAGTTTGTTGTTGAAATGTGTAACATGCACAATTTAAGTTGTTTAGAATTTGATACCCTTTCAAATGTGGGCGCAAATTTTCCCAATTTTCATTTGTAATGGCCGCAAGACATTTTACAGTTTCATCACGTTGTTTCTGTTCCAATAGTTTTTTGAAACATCAACAATAAATTTTTTTACAGTGAAACATTAAATGGTTAAAACAATGTCATTTTTGAAGTAAAAATTAAATGAGTACAAAAAAAAAAGTAAAATTTCAGTTTTTTAAAAAGCTAATTGGAAATTATAAACTAGATGTACAAAACCTCACCAACTTTTTCTTTATCAGTTAATATTTGTTTTGTAAAGTAAGTTATCAAACATATAAAACAACGTCAAAATTCGTCGGTTTCAAAGTAACTAGTAAAACCGTAAAAAAAAAGATTTTCCGCATGAACAGTGTAAAGAAGCTATTCAATAAACCTTGTAGTTTTTTTTTTATTTTCTGCTGACTTTTCGACAAAAGCATTACAAAACTCAAAATCAACGTTTAAGATGAAAAAAAAATAACAAAAAGAGGAAAAAAAGAAAGAAAAACATAGTTCAAAAATTCAATCAGGAAACGCCATCGAAAAAAAATCGTTGAAACTTTCGACGTTTTTTCTTAAAGAAAACGAAAAAGAGAAAGACTTCTCTTTTCAATATAAGAAAGGCTAAAAAGCGTTCGGTCTTGAGACAAAAAAGAATAAAGAAAACGCTATTGTTTCCCTTGAGCAGAAGCTGATAGATTTGGAACTGGTTGCTTTCATTTGGTGAAGAAACAAGAAGAATGTGAGAGAAAAAAAATGCAACGTACCAATGAGGTCATGGCCTTTGGCGAATTTTAGTTACTCAACGCGTCGAATCAAAACAAGATTTAATTAGAATGCGAGTTAGATTAACACAAACAACACTTTTTATCTACAAGCAGCAGGAAGAGGCTAAACAGGCACTTGCCAACAAATCTTCTTATTCGTAAATAAGAAACCCAATCTCAAACCACCGATTGTATGACTGCGTTTAACTTAAAGACATCTGATAAGATACCCATTACTGTACTAAATTCTTTAAACCGTTAGTTAAAAATACTTGAATTAAGAAATATAGGTAATATTATTTGATTTATTTCTACTATTCATGTCACTAATGCAATTATTACTTCTTAAATATTTTATTTTTTGAGTACTATAGAATGTCCACAATGAAATCTAACTATTTAAATCATGAAGTTTAAAAATAAATACATACATAACAAATGATAGTAAACTTATCAGAGTTTCATTAAAAACAAAACATGACTTCAGTGCACCTCCACATGGGCAGCTTTGATGGCATGCAACACTCCTCCCCAATACAACTAATTTCTTTTGTTCATAGCAACGCAAATCTTTATGCTCTCTCTTGGAGTCACCATTTTGGAAAACGACTGACTGCAGCGCCACTGCGGCTCTGACACGCACTATAAAATTTGCACTTCATTCGTTTTTGCTTTTGTTTCACCAAGAACCACATTTGTATATTTTTATATGAAAAATATAATCCAAATGTTTAAATCTCATTGTAGACACCTTGTATATTGAGGTGATAACTATTGCGATGATATTAGTTAGTAAACTGAATTATCTAAGACACCTCATTTAAATTGCCAGCTCTTATAAATATGTCGCCTCCACGTGTTAGTTACTATATAATTATATTTCCAAAAAATTGAATTGTGGGAATTATACAAGTTTATACCATTTTATTCAAGTACACTCTTCTTCTTACCAACGGAATCTCGACCTATTTTCCTGGATATTTCGTTTCTCGAATATTATTACTATTAGATCGATTGAAGTATTCATGAAAAGATTTTTTTATAATTTTTTTTTATATTAACTATTCACGTGAATCTACATGTGAATAGGCGATATGAAAACGCAGTGGAGCAAGATTTTTTTCTTCTTTAACGATAATATTAAGCACAAGTTTCTTTATCGCGAATTTTGAGATGGTATCAGCGTTCGCTTTAACCATCCATCTTTGTATGAAAAAAAGATGGGGGAATGGGAAAAACCCTGGAAACATAAAAAGAAACATCTCCACAGATGGAAGAAGAAGAAGAGACTTCCCCTGTAGCATCCGGGAATCAGTCCATTAGAGGCGAATGCATCCCCAGCGCAACAATTGCACGAATCGAGGTCTCGAAGAACCGCTCCTCGTGGACCATGACAAAGATTTCAATCGTTGCCACGGAGCCCGTCGGAAGACATTTCCCTCGTCGATGCACGATTCCCTAAAGACCCCAAGTAGCAAAGGCACACTATATGCCTCTCACCAAAAAGCGACCTCTTTCTTCCGCACTACAACCAGTGTCTCCAGAGAGAAACAAAGTTGGACGAATGACTCTTCGGTAGCATGGGCACGTTCAAGCACAATCATGACGAGAATAGAAATCTGTACGCCTATATAGTCATCTTCCATCAGACAAAGTTAGGGGTTGAGAGAAAAATGTGAGTGACTGTTTTTTCATGAAGCACTGATGGAAGAGTTGCGATGGAAGGAGACTCGTTTGAACGCACCAATTTAGGAAGCTTAAAAGCACCAACCTATTTTGTAAGCTAGGGTAACTAATTTTAAAATTATGCTGTTGACAATCAATTGCATCGTTAATTTATCGTTATTTATTAGCGTAAAGAAAATTGTCATAAATTCCATTTTGGAACAAAAGGCCACTTCCATCGTGAAACACAAATACCCTTACAATTCTTACTTCCCATGAAATGTCTTGCCTTACAACCTCCAAAAATACGCATCATCTAGTGAAATATTAGACAAAAATATGTTGAAAATTTGATAAAAATCTGTACAATCATATCTTATTCATTTAGACCTTCTAAGTTGCCTGTAAATATTGGTTTCATTAACTGCAATAAAAAAACAAACAAACAAATTGTTGATTGCACTATTTTATAGTTTTAAACGTTCTGCCAAAACGTAATTGGCCATTTTTGACAACAGTTTCATAACTCAATTCTTTCCTGCTTTTTTGGCAATAAAAGATGGCATCAGAAAAACAAAGGAATAGACAATATGTATTGAAAATTGACGTCATCATACGTCAAAGTGCGTTTTAACAATAGGTTGTAAATATTTTTGTAGATACGTACTGTTATTTTTTTTTTTAAATAATACGTTTTAACGTTTTATAATTTTTGTACAACATACATTTTTGCAAATGAAAAAGTTTTATAAAACTAGCCAGGCTGTGTACTTGAATCAAAATCCGCCGTAATTTGGTATGAATGCTCCGGGGAAGATTATAGGCTTTTGATGCTATGTTGAACATTTTATAAAGAATAGACAAATCCGTACTTGGTGTACATTTCAACATATTGATGAATTTATGTTTACATTAACGTTGGTTAGGAAGAGCGATGTTGAAAATGAATAAAGCAGAGGGATTATCGCTTACACTTGCGTTGTTATGTTTACATTTTATCAATTTAATGAGGATGGAAAACGTTGAAAGGAATGTAGAAACGTGCGAACGTATAAAACCAATGACTTGAGAAACTTTGTACATTTCTAAACGAATTTCAGTTATAAATAGCAACTTTGAACAAAACGCTTTCCTGTATAACACAACGCATAGCTACAACTTTGTATCGCTTTCCTGCTGCGCATAGCGACAGTTGTCTCATTGTTAAAGCTTTCCAGCATAACTTAGCGCTTTGCGACAGCTTTTTAAGACTTTCAAACGCAGCTACAGTTCAACTAGTTAGCGAACTGGTAAATATCACGAATTTTATGGGTTCACTGATTTTCAAGTAGTGCTTAATATTGTTGGACACGCAACAAGACTTGCGTTGAGACATTTCACTTCATATTTATGATTTGTGAATTTGAAATTATTCTCAACAGAATTGTAAACATTCAAATTATGATACAGCCTTGTTGTATAATTGTGCGAGTAATTTTTTTTCACTTTTGAATCATTGAGTTTGTTGTTTAAGAAGCTTATCTCAAAAAGCTTATTTTAGCTTAAGTCTTGTTGAAATCAGACAAACTCGATTGTTTACCAAACAGTGTTTCCAAATTCCAAAAACAAACACATCTACATGATTTCTTAATGAAGAGTAATTAAACAACATTGACGATTATCATTGTTTAAATATGTCAAAAGTTTGTTGGTACAATTTCACACCACTTTGAAATTCTTTACTTTATCAAAGACGAAGATATCAGCTTAAACCGCAAAACAAACTTTACAGTTTCCAAGACCCTATTTACCCTACCCAATAAAACTAGTCGTTTCCAACTGACAACCAACAAGAAAATCCTTTCAAAGTGCGGAAGTGTTTGCTGCTTCGTGTGGGGCAGCTGAAATATATAATCATCACCTGCCAAAACGAAACATCCCGAAAATTGGGAACTTGTTGCCCCTCATTTTTTGAAAATTCAACACACTATGTAATAAAACTTCAACCACCGGACAACCCACTTTAACGTCAATAATTGCGTATGAATAATTTCTCGTTATGTACTAATCACGGCGGCAACAAACGCGCACCTAAATAATTGCTCCTATAAAATTCAGTCCACTTCCCATTGGCCCGGAAACAACCTTCGAGAGAATAATATGTAGATGCAAATTGTTAAAATAAATCGAAGATGCAAGCAAATTATTACATGATTCACCATGTCACTAATCGGCGGTTGTTGTTGTTGGTCTGTTTTCAGGAACGTTGGGCGTCAGGATTTTGCAAGTCAATGTGCCCAGACACATCCGGATCGGAGAGAGAGCGGAACTGACGTGTTCGTACGAACTCAATGGCGACCAACTTTACGCAGTCCAATGGTACAAAGGTCAAGATGAATTCTATCGCTTTGTGCCCAAAGACAAACCGCCGGGTCAAGTGTTCAATGTGACTGGAGTCCTCGTTAATGTAAGACCGTCTTACTATTTTATATCTATTTTTCCCACATTACAACCTGAGTTTTTGTTCACCCCGAATCCTTAAAATAAGAAAAAAAAAGTATTTTTAGTTTAAGATTGATCCATTTTTCCGTATTTAAAAAGTGGTATTATGCAGGGTGTTACATTGAATGCGTTACAACGTTTTGAGGGTTTTTAAACAAAAAATGCCATATAAACTTATGTCGGCAAACGCATGATTCAAAAGTAATAGCCCGTATTTTGGTCGATTACTTATAAGACAGATCTGATCAGGAGTTATTGATATATAACTTGTTAATATCAGAATCCGCCTAACTTGATGCATCCTACATATCGTCAGACGTTGTAAAACATTCAAAACAACACTTTGTTTTAACTCGATTATTTTTATCAAAAACCATTCGATTGAATTTAAACTGTTAAAATAAACGATAAGAACTTCTCTCGACTAGACTTAAATTCATCGATAATTGGTTTTAAGAAAATAGGGCCAAATGTATTACAAAATAAAAACATCTAAATAAAGCAAACTATGGTTAAATTAATTAGTTATCGATACTACTAGAACACCGAGTTTACTACGAACGCAAAGAGTGTTATCTTTTTATTAAAATAAATAAATAATTAACTATCGTATTCACATAAAATAGTTTGCTTTACCAAAAGGTGTTCAACAGTACGTCCTATTTGAGGCTTCATCTTTTAAATGTTGCTTCACATTTTCCACGATAGACTTTAAAAAAACAGGTTGTCACGGTACTTTTGACATCTTTTGTAACACCCCGAATTTAGTTTCTTGCAAATTATCCACTAATCTGTTAGCGTTCTCTTGGGAGCTGGAGGTAAAACTTTTATCGACATTTTGCTGACATTAATGAAGCTGCAAAACGCAGCAGGTAGAGAACGAGAGCGAAGAAGCGTCATAAGACTTCCAAGTATGTAGAGAAAGAACGTGCAAAGGGCGATAGGGGAGGTAGGTGGTGGCAATGGAGGCGTAGCAGTGCAATGAAAGAGACATCTTGGTCCCTAATGAAAGTGACATAGCGATCGCGTTCTTGCAGCTGCGCCATCCACCATAGGCCAACACCTTCGATGGAACCCCAAGGCCACTTTCCTCCAGGGACTAATTAATGGTAGCCAAGTGATTAAGGCTTGGCGAGAGCTGTCCAAGCCTCTGGACCGTTGAGCGGAGAAACTGTGCGGTTGGCGCCAGAGTTTGGTGTGGCCAGTGACCAACGATAAGCTGAGGTCTGCTCACAACCACTTTCACCCAGAAAAGCGTCGATGGGCGATCGGAATTCGAATAGCTTGACGCACGAGCCATCATGTGGATCGTGGCACCTTGTCGTCCGATAATGCGACGGACGCCTCTCTCTTTCTCTTTTCGTGTCATCGTCGTCAGAGCTCCGAGTCTCTCGAGAACGGGGTCGAAAAAATTGAGTGAAAAAAATGGCATTGGCTGTCACCACAAGCATTAGAAACGGTAAGCCACAAACGAAGAAAAAGGATTTGACGAGTTGTCTACTAGGATAACTGAAAAAAATAATTGATGAAATGTCAATAGAAATGACTTTGGCTTAGTTGTTTCAAAATCACATTCAATTTACAGAGCTTTAGTTGGCAGTTTAAGAATCGATAAGTGCCAACATGAAATAATACGCAAAAGCAACGCGTTATTAAAAAATACACGGTAACTCAAATGCCGAGCTCTATAACATAGTAATAATTAACTACATAGCAATAATTAATTTGAAAACAGGTGGATAAACATCATCTATTTTTTAGTAAACAAATATTATTAAAATGTCAAACCTATCTTTTTAATCCCATGAAGCACGTTGTCTAAGCAATTCCTTGAGAGCGCAGTAATAAAACAAACATTTTATAAGAATCTATGCCACATTTCTTTTTCACCACATAAAAGAAAGAAAATTGTTCCAAGTATTGCATTTTATTACCGAATATCTTCTGTGCCGCTAACTTGACAATGGTCGAGCATGACCGAATTTTCTCAAACAATTTAGAAGAATAAAACTAAAGGTGGGTGTCAAGGAAGAATGGAAAAATTGTCAGTCGACGCTCTCGGAAAGGGTGAGAGAAAAAAGGTGGCGTAGATAAAAGGTTTCCGGAAACCAGATTATAACGGCGTGTGATGTTTTTCAAAAGCGACTGCACGAGCCAAGAGGCGGCATTTGTCCGTTATGCGTGGATGGCAAAAGACGAGCAGGAAGTTTCTCAATTACGCTTTGTAAATGCGTTGGGTCTGACAGCGAGATTGTGGTCTCGTTAATGTTGGTGAATACGACGCGTTTTCATGCTGCTTTGTTCTCATTCTTTCCACCAACTCCCATATTCACTCGGCCTTTTTTTTTATTTCCTCGGTTGATATTTTTTTTTTCCTCGCGACTTTTCAATGCTTGACACGAGCTGTCGTCGTTTCTGCCGCGTTTTGCAATTATCAACTAGATTGATGGAATCGGAAAAGTAGGAAGAAAAACAACCTAAAGAAAAATGAGAGGAGAAAAAAAAGACAAGAAAAATTCTTAGCGTCCCCTAATTACAAACTTTTCGCACAGAACCGATTCTTCGACAGCTTTAATGAAGTCGTATCGATTGGAACTGCTGCTGCCTCCTGGCAGGTGTTCCTACTTAGCGACAAGAAATTTTGACGTGTTTTAAATACAAAATTTACGTTTATTTTTTTTTATTTATTTTCCAGTTGGCACAACAGATGAAAATACTTTCCAAATAGAAAAGCAAACTATTGTATGGGATTCTATAAAAAATAGAATTGCGTTGTTAGCGTTTTGATATTTGTTCGAACATTTTCACCGATTATTGTTTTATTACTGCAAACAAACAATTTGTTTTGTTTACATATTTAAGACAATGTTAAACGGTTTTCAAAATAAATAAATGAACTAATACACAAAAAAAAATTGTATCTACGTTTTATGCTTTAAATAACAGCAGTCTTTATATTCTTCGGGTCCGTGACTGTCACTTCGGTTAAATTGAGAATCAGAGTTCGGAGTTTTTGATGATTGCGTCATCGTGCCTTTTGGCAATTCTAATTTTTCCTGGCGCCCATTGGAGTGAACTTCAATATACGCATCGTTTCTAGATTTTCGAATCAGCTAAGTGACGAGTTACGGGCGCCTTAAGACATTACAATTTGCATACTCCATCATAGTGTCAATAAATGAAAAATCAAAGTAGAAATCTTAGACTAACAAAATAATTATTGCGACACAACCGATTTCTAGTATACTTACTACTTAACACGGATGTTTTTAATTGAAATATTTTTCAAAAAAAAAAAAACAAACATATTTAAGTAATTAAAAAATTGAGAAGCAATCATGTTCTCCCTTTTTTCTACAAAATCACCTAGCAAAACAAGATTTGAAATGTGAAGCAACATTCAACATCGCAGCAAAAAGATAGCGTGTCTTCGCTCGCTCATCTGACAAAAGACGAGAATTTAATTAGAAATAAGCTATTGTGTTTCCCCAAACAGCAACAACAACTCAATCGATAACACCATTATCAAAAAAAAAAAAAAAGGATTCAAAACTAAACAGTCTTCTTTCATTAAAGCAGTTGGTCTGATTTGCAAAAAGAAGCCATCAGACGGATTTTCACTCAGTGATGGAACCTAATATAAAACAAAAAAACCAACAACCCAGCCTCTTAACTTCATTCAAAACTTGCAATTAAACCTAATTAATTCGTAATCTTAGAAGTTGTTTGTGCCAATTTTTTTTTCCTTTGTCTTTTCAGCAAAGCGAATCAAATGACACTTTGGTTGTGTTGGAAAATGTTCGCCTGACAACATCCGGCATCTATCGCTGCGAAGTTTCTGCCGAAGCTCCTTCGTTCCGAACCGAAACCGAAAGAAGAGAGATGATGGTTGTAGGTAAGTCAAAGAATAAATCAACCAGTAATGACTACTCCCGATTCTAAGCTTTCAGCTTCAACTGATAACACCTCGAATTGGTTGTAGTAGTAATGGTTTATCGATAATGACCCCTTTCTGAGCGCTTCGGGTGTGTTTTAATTTTTGAAGCAAGCAGTTTGTTCTCTCGATTTTAACGGTATCAGCTCGTTAAGCTTGTGACAACTAGTTTAACGAGGCGATTGATTTTTAGCTAATTAATCACGAATTTGATACAGAAAAATTACATTTTGGCTATGAGAAATCAGGAGGGTTAGTTCGGAAATCGCCAACTTGATAAACGCCAAAACGCCCTTCCTAATGAAAGGTATAAATTTCTCTATAAATGTCGATAGGCAACGAATCGACAACATGTATGACTAGCAATAAGATCGAATGTGACAGACAACTCGATGATAAAATTCTCGGCAAGCGAATCTCATTTAAAAGTGAAAGCCTCATTCGGGCGCGTCTATGACATTGTGTACACCGTTGACAATTTGACATCTGCCCCATAATGCTAAATCCTATCTGTTGCTGCCAAATTGAAATAAAACTAGAACGAACCTTTTAAAGTAGATCTTTGACATATGTCGTACTAATCTATTCGATTTAGACAGGTAAAGAATCTTTTTTAATTTCAATCGGAGTAACAATTTCATCGAAATACATCACCGTTAAATAAAACCGTAAATTTTATTTTAGCTGAATACATTTTTTTAATTTAAATAATTAAATGACAATTTAATGAAAATGTCGCCAAGCAATGAAAATATTAATTAAAAAAAACAGTTACCATTTTTGTATTTATGCAAAACTGTTCTTAGTTGAAAATAAAACTTTTCAATTAAATATATAGATATGAATCCATAAAAATAATTTATATTAAAATAATACGAATCACTTTTTGTATTAAAAAGGCAGTTTTTTTTGTTTAAATTTTAAATGTTTTATCGCCGTTTCAAACTGTCGTTCACGTTTGCTAGTGACGAAAGCTTCCGGTTTAAAAAACACAAAAAAAAATCAATATAAAAAAATGTAAATAAGGCAGACAAGATTTAATTAATTTATGAAGATGTATTGAATCACTTTATAAACTCTCAAAATTTAAGTTAAAAATATAATTCCAATTTTAGTTAATTACAAATTTGTAATTGTTGTAAGTAATGTGTTATATTTATCCTTAATTAAAAATGAACTTTGATAAACTTGTTTAGTTTTACTGATTTCGTTATTTTATTTTTTTATTTTTTTTTTTTTTTATTTTTTTAATAAAACAGGCCAAAGGGTCCATAACAGTTACAATAACAAACAAACACAAAACAAAAACAAAGGTCAATCGACAAATAA
>JAQIWH010002187.1:0-26062 GCA_034695005.1 Cryptops parisi | reverse complement strand
TTTACTCTATACAGTTTATCTGAGCAATCATTCATTGTTGTTGTGAATCAGTTGGAATAAACACTTACCGTAACACAGATCAACAAAAATCTTTTCACGTGTTTACTTCATATATTTTTTAAAATTAGGTGTGCATTCACAATTGGTAACGTCTGAAACAGACAATGAGTTAATAAATGTTATCACGATTATGTACATGTGTATACGTATATTTGATTTTATTAGGGAAGGAAATTGAGCGAGGTAAAGAAAATTCGCGGTTGTGAAAAGTTATTGAGTCGCGAATGTAGAAAAACTTTGTAATTGTTTAATCGTGAATAACACTTAGCATTATAAGACATTTCGAGGGAATTTACAATGGTCTTATTGCTGTTGAGCAAACAATGCCAAAACACTTGTGAATGTTGAAGTTAATTAACCATGCAATTTGTTTCGGTTATTGTATATATAAATAAATAAATAAATAAATAAATAATAGTCTATTGTTATTATACTTATTATGTTTGCTTTTTATTGTGCATGTACTGCAATCTTATTTTTAAGGAATGCAAATGTTATCATTGACAAAATGATAACATTATGTCATTAGCTCTACTTGACAACTTATTATATAATGTATTATTTATGGGAATATTTACGTAATGTATTATTATATATAATGACTTTTCATGATACTCGTTATCACTTGGTGCTTTAAAAGTCAATGTTATCTAATTTTTTTCATAATGTGCATACTTCAATTTTATACGTATATACAATGTTTATGTGTACTCGAAAATGGTATAAAAGAGCCAAGAATAATGGAAAGAATTTTTGTTTGTTTGTTTCCATCGGGTAATCAATAGAGTTAGAAAAACACAAAACCGTATTCAACAACGGTCGGTGGAAATAGATCCGTGACATGGTTTCTTTAATGCCACTACTGAACGCTAACATTATTATTGTGTAGAGAGCATTGAAATAAATGGAGAGTCGTCGTTTTTTGTTTGTTTTTTAAAAATAAATTTTACGAATCCAATTTTGCATAATACGCAAATAAAAAAAAAGGATAGATAAATAAATAAATAAATAAATAATTTTTTCTTTTATTTCACTAATGATCTCTCCATCTTTTTTGTTGTCCTTGTTTATTAAATGGAAGTAATTGCATCGAGCACGTGAGTTTGCACATCATTTAGCATTTTTATATGTATCTCCAAGTTATAAATGTGTAATGAAGTGAAAAACAAGTGGCTTACATTAAAAATGCTTTTTAAAAATAAGTTTTATATTTTTTTTTGTATTTAAAATTAATTCGAACCCAAATGGGTTCAATAGTACAAGAGCAGTACAACAATAGAATACTCACAAATACAAAACTAAAGCTAATGTATAATTTCGCTTTTTGCGAATTTAGATTTATGCGATCTTTGAGAAGTTCTATTTTAGATTCAATATCGATATTCGATTTTATGCGAGTTTTGAGTAATTTCAGTTTAGATTTCTGCAAGTTTTGAATTATGCGAATTTTAATTATTTATTGATTTATTGATTTATTTTTATTATTCGAAACGTTTGTCGCAAAATACAAAATAACAGAAGCAAAGTAGGCCAAAAAAAATTGTCTTAGAATTTGTTTATGCGAATTTACATTAATGTGATTTTTGACTAATGTGATATTTGATTTATGCGATTTATGATTTTATTTTCTATTTCTGCAAATTTCGATTTCATTTATGGCATTTTTTTACATTGGACTTATGCAGTTTTCGATTTATGCGATTCTCATTTTATGATACATGGTTCATTGGGACTATACAGTATACTAGCGGAGCCCTATGGCGCTGCTGTTAATTAATAACCATTTTGCCATTAACTCATTTTTAGTTTAAAACAGCGACGACGAAATTTCAGAAGCATAGTTCGGTGGTACTCAAAATGCAACAACCGGATATTGACATGTATCAATTTAGCAAAATACTATGTTAGATTATCCTAAACGTCTGTAAATGGCAGTATACGTTCAATTCCCACCTCACTCACTCACAAAACCACAGTCACAAAGTCACTCACAGGTGAAGATAATATAAAGCGTATAATGACTTTAATGTAGTGTGTGTATGTATACACTTAATGCCTAATGTAGCATAAAGGCCTAAATGTTCATAAAATATTTTTTTTGTATAACCCGCACTTGGATACAGCTTCGTGGGTTAAGCGCTCTTCATGAAATGTTCAGGGTCAAATATTGTTTATTGAATGTAAGCATGAAACAGCACTTCCTATTGATGGTTACAAGAAAACAATGCACGAAGTGACCAGTGGGAGGCGATATAAAAACAGTTGCAACTTTTTATTTATGGTTAATGGAGTCGAAAAGACAGTTGGCAAGTCTGTTCTCCGATAATAGTTGGTTTTATTACTTGCCAACTTGTATACGGTGAGGGCTGTGTGTTATACCTTTTTTTTTGTTGTTGTTGTAGTTATTGTTGATAATGATGTATACAGTATTGTAGTTTTGTTTTGTTTCTTTTACTTTTATTTATTTTTTTCTTCTGGTAGCCTAGCAATTGTCGGTTGACGTAAGTTCACCATTTCAGAAGTGTTAGGTCGAAAACCACACCTCATTTTTTTATGATGTGGCTTTCAGCTTCAGGGTCTTGGAATCATTCGTATTATTATTGTATTGCCTTTTAAAAAGAAAAAAAAACACAAAAAAAATTCTTTTGGACGTTACACACATATTGTATCTTTTTTGTTGTTGCTTTGTTTTGTTTTTTTGTATTTTATTTTATTTATTTTTTGGGGGATGGCTTTTATAAGTTGTTGTTATTTTCTGGAAAAGGCTGTGGAAAGTAATGAGGGGGAAAAAAAACTTGGTTCTTTTGTAGTGTTTATTTTTTTTTCCCCTCTCTCTCATTTGATGATGATCATCTAGTGTGTTGTACTGTTTTATTCTAGGAACACTCATTAAGCTGAAACTTTCCACAATTATTTATCTTTCAATTATTTATCTTTCTGTTAAACGAACCAGATCATTACAGAAATAACACAAAAACAGCTTTAAGTCCTTTAAATAAAGTTTTGTTAATATACTTTATATTATTAACTTATATTGTCTGTATAGCTCTACTTCAATAAGTTAGCAATTGTAGTCTACTTGTAAACTATAGTGAACACCTAAGTTAGCAGTGTGTTAATTTCCAGCTTTTAAGTTATTCTAAGTATAAACAGTATATGCAGTGGAATCCAGTTTTTGTGATTACTCTAGGCCCAGTGATAATACTTTTTGTTAATAATAACCGACTGGTAAAATGAAACAATGGAAATGGTTATTTATATTGAGGAAAACATTTTTACAGAGTTTTTTCATGTTAAAAAACTTTAAGTTATTTATATATAAAGACAAAAGATTTCACTTACATAAATTTTCCATACACAGAAATTTTGTATGCAAATTATATAGGGTGTCCATCATGAAACTCCAACATTTCCTGTTTCACTGAATGACAATGTTGGAAATTTATGGTGGACACTTCATATATATATATAAATTTTTTGAAGGTATGTTCTGAATGAATCATCACGATGCCGAAGTTAAACATTGACACATGTAGTTGTGGTATTTCGTATAGCCAATATTAACTTTCTGTTCTAATTAATAGGTTACAATCTTGTAATCTTAATATCTATACCGTCACGTTTAAAACATGAAAATGGGAACGACCTGTATGATAGAAGTTTCACTTATCAGATATACTGTATAAGGAAATTCTTTTAAACATTTTCCGTGTGAGTCATTTCCATTTATGACCAACCACCAGCGAGCGAATTCATTTGCAACAGAATGCTTCGAATTCCACTGGAATGAATTCATTAGATTATTTAATTTTACATGGTTGTGTGGTTGGGGAACTTAAGGTTATGTTTATGGTTTAATTTCTCGTTGGCACTCGTTTCCGAAAGCATTTCTTTGCCAACGCTGGGATTAGAAATTTCCGTTCTGGAATCTTAACTTCATGAGTTTATTTTTTTTTTTTAGTTATTTTTTTTGGGGGGGGGGTGTACCTTTGGTTTCATCACCACCAATAGGAAGTTGAACACGATAAATTGTGAATGAAAGACTCTGCGTTACCTTTAGTGCGTTAATTAATTCTCCTTCCCAAATTGAGTTAATTTCAAGCAAAGCCAACGACGAGATTAGAGAGCACTTAGCGAGGACAAATTTCCAGCTGACAATATTAAAATTTGGACTGTTTCAACACTTTGGGTTCACAGACGTTAACTCGGCTTCCCATCTCAATGTTGATGGTTTATTATTAAGAAAGTTGATTACCGACTCATTAAACGCAGGAAGGCCAAAATAGCCCGCCATATTTCTTGTTTCTTTATCTTAGTTGGTTTTTTTTTAACATATTAGTTCACTCAAGGTGGTATGTCTTAATCTTGAGTGATTAAGTTTTTTGGGGCTTAATTTTTTTTAGTTGGGTAGATTTTTAAAAAAAAAAATATTACCTTCACGTTTTACTAGGTATGTTTTAATGTCAGAGTTAAAAATTAATTTTGAATTAAGGAGTCTCTTGATTATTGTAAGTTCTTATACATTTTTGATACCGACTTCACATAGGATAAGAAACCGTTGGGAAAACGAACTACTAGAAAGAGCCATTAAATTTAATCATTTTTGACTTTGCGTTGTTTATTGAGATAATAGACTTTTTTTTTGGAAAGTTATCTTAATACAGTAATAATTATTATTCTATTTTCCTGCGTTTCAAAAAAAAAAAATTAAAACTCATTTGCAATAAGATAATTGTGAAATAAAATAAATTAAATATGTATTTATCCCAGTATGATGTGACATCATTAGAAAATGAAATAAAATAAATGCGAACATTTGCTGTGTTATGCTGGAAAGCATGCAGAAGCCGTAGCAATTTGCAAAATTATGCAGGAAAGCTTGAAAAAGTGGTAGCAATGAGCTGTGTTATGCAGAAAAGTTTGAAAAAGGTGTAGCGATGTTAGGTGTTATGCAGGAAAACTTGCAAAAGGTGTAGCGATGTAATGTGACATACTGGAAAGCTTGAAAAAAGTGTAGCGATGCGTGTGTTATGCAGAAAAACTTGGAAAAGGTGTAGCGATGCGTGTGTCATGCAGAAAAACCTGGAATAGGTGTAGTGATGCGATGTGTTATGCTGGAAAGCTTGAAAAAGGTGTAGCCATGCGATGTGTTATGCAGAAAAACTTGGAAAAGGTGTAGCGATGCGTGTGTTATGCAGGGAAGCTTGAAAACGGTGTAGCGATGCGATGTGTTATGCTCGAAAGCTTGAAAAAGGTGTAGCAATGCCATTTGTTATGCTGGGAAGCTTGCCAATGTGTAGAATTGCGTTGTGTTGTGCTGAGAAGCCTAAAAAAGATGTAACATTGCATTAAGTTATGCTGGAAAGTCGACTTCACAATAAATTTTTTTTTTTAATTAGTATTGTAAGATATTTTGAATAATTGAAGGGCCTGGTGGGGTCTTGATTTGATGTCGTAAATGGATTGTAGCTTGCATAGTGTTGAATTTGTGTAGATAGCATATAAATAATTTTCATGTATCTTATATTTTTGTAGTTGTGATGTAACTAACTTAATGTCACAGGAGTTGTATTCAATATTTAAACGTGGATACGAGTAATATTATGCGTCATACGCGTTATATTCTTATGTTTTTAATTCTCTGTTGTTGATGTTATGAGGCGGATATGAGACGGAAAAATACAATATATGTTTACGGTTTAGCATATTTGACGTAATGTACGATTTTAAAATTTTCAAATTATTACTGATTAGACAAATTTTATTTTGTAATTTTTGTAGATTCCGTGGCAGTCGCCTTAGGCAACCTTTGTAATAGAAAGATTCCATAAGGTTGTCAATTTTTGTGTGTCTATAGTAAATGTTTACTTTATATAATAGTGTATATTTGTAGTTAGATGCACAAAAATAACCAATTAAAAAAAGGTTGTTAAAGTAACATTTTTGCAGTTTCGAGGAAAATGCGTTTAAATATCTGAACTTATTTTGCTACTGCTGCACTACTTCTTGCATTAACATCTTAACACGTATCGTTATTTTGTTCAAAATTATGCGTTAGGAATGTAGAATTTCACCTAACACATTTTAAAATGCTTCCAGATCATTTTTTTCAACAAAAATTTTACTTAACACCCTTTTACATCAGACCCTTCAATTAAAAAACATATATACGCGCGTCGATACTTTGTATTAATTCATTGGAACGCGATCACATATTTTTTGTTCTGTTTCAAAGAAGACACCAAATAAAAAATTAGATGGACTTTTCAGTAAAAAAAAAGTGTTGATATTTTTTGTTTTTTTACTTTTTGTTTTCTCGATTATTTTCAAGCTATTGACACTCTAAACCTGGCACGAAATAGCTGCCAATAACTGTCTCGTTTCTTTCTATCACCAAGCACAGGTCGTTTTCTGCCTGGTTAGCAATTTGAAATGAGGGAACTGCCATATGGAATTGCAGGCCACACCACACTACTTCTCCACCCACTTTTCCTCCATTTTCTTTACTCCTTTTTTTTTATATACCTATATTTTTTTTTATAAGTAGTCGGTATGTTTTTTTTTAATCTTACGTGGCAATAGACTGGCAGCGTTGATTGCCCCAGCCTCTCTTTCTCTAACTTCGAAATGGAGGAGTTTGTTGGTGGAAAAAATAGGGAAGGGGGGGATGGACCGAGTTTGGCAAATGGCAAAGCAATTGGTCTGTGATGGGGTTGAGTTCCGTGAACTGTCGTTATTCGCTAAGCAAACTCTAGCTGAATAGTTGTCATGGCGACCACGACCTAACCATCTAGTCATCATCGGGTGGTCATCTGTCTGTCTGTTGCTGCTGCTGCTTTTGAATTCTGGACGGTTTTTTCTTTCTTGTTAGGTCTTGGTCCCACTTTTTTTTCACACCACTTACCTTTTCGTAACGTCAGGGTGTTGTTCCTTTTTTGTTAGATGGGACACGAATGAATTTTTAATCTTTTAATATTAGTTTTTTTTTTGTGTGGTACTAGCTGATTAGCTGAGAGAGCCGCTTATGGCACTGCTTGCTTGTACTTGGGTTATGGGTTTGATTAGTCAAAACAAATATATATATGATCATTACTGATTCCTTAAATTCAGTAATCATATATTTAATTTGTACTCTTTATATTAGTTCACTTTGAGCTGGGGATTGAACGTATACTTCCATCTACAGTCGTTTATGAGTATATACTGTATATTTCAATGTACTAAAAATGCATTAAACGAGAACCGCATAAGTTCTTCACATGAATAAAAACCGAAAAAGTCCAATGTAAAAAATAAAATCGCATGTATAATAAAATAAATCGAAAATTGCCGAAATCAAAAATGGAATTTTTAACTCGCATATATCAAATATCGAACTACGATCACATTAATTTAGATTCGAATAAATTGAAATTTACCTTAAATCGAAATTTGCATGAATCGAAACGTGCAGAAATTAAAAATGGAATTACTCAAAACACGCATAAATTGAATATCAAATTTTACTCGACGATTGCATAAATTTTAATTCGCATAATCGATGTTCGCATAAATCGAAACACAAGCAAATAGCAACGTCAGACTGGGCCTGGCTATAACCGGAAAGTACCTCAGAAATCATTCTTTTTCCATTAACTCATGATTTTATTCATTACTGCATCTGTTCTTTATTTTCTATCCATTATCATCATCTTTATACATTCATTCATTATTTATTCTTGTCTTAAGTTGATACACGAAGTCCTGGATTCTAAGTGGGGGTTATGTTTTCAGCAAATTTTGCTTAAATCGAGGATTGCATATATCGACATTCTCATGAAATGGAAAGATTATAAAGCGGATAATTCTAGCTCGAGGGCTAGTATTTTGCACCACGCGTTGTGCACACATTGTGGCGCAGACGCATGAACGTTCAGTCATTTGTGCACCATCATATTCGCATAACAGCGAAATGCTTTTTTCTTTTTTGTTTTATAACGAGAATCTGAAAGGAATTTCTCTTTTTGTCGTTTATTAGCGAAATTGCATATAAATAATCTGAATAGATCGAGAATTGTCGTCTAACTCTGAGATGGGCTCGCTATATACATTATGCAGTACGATAATGTACACAGGAGGTTCTCAATTTGTGCGACGGTTCTTTTTCGGCAAATTTCGCATTGATCGAAAATTGCAGATGTCATAAATTTTAACGTAAAACTTCACCGTTCAGTTGTGCATTCATCGCATTAAAATCGCATATTTACGAAATTATTTTGTTTATAAAGAGCACTTAAGAGTTTTCTTGTTTGCCTATCTTATGTAAATAACTCGCATAAATCGAAGACTTTTCATAATGACAACTTATCACCTGTTAAAAGGTGGTAAGTTGTTTATTGTTTTTTTAACCACTTTGACGTCATGTATTATATGTTATTCATATTGCACAAAAATCGCTTAATAACGAAATTATTTGGACTACAAAAAGTACGTGAAAGAACTTTCCTCGTGGCTTATTAGCTACATCTCATATGAGTAACTTGCATAAATCGAGGTTTTCTACACTGGTAACTTAACGGATACTAAGAATAGTTTATTGTTGCTTTTATATTCATTTTGACACGTATTTTATGTTATAAAAAGAACAAGTTCATTAAAAAAAAAAACTTTTTAAGAATACGCTTTATATAGTTTTGCTTTATGCGAATTTTGATTAATGCGATTTTAGAGTAATGTGATATTCGATTTATGCGAGTTTTGAGTAATTTCGTTTTTCGATTTTGGAAATTTTTTATTCTATTTTTGCAATTTTTGATACATTGAACTTATGCGGCTTTCGATCTATGCGGTTGTCACTTTATGCAATGTTTGGTACTTTGGACTATACAGTATATTATCATAAACACCTGTAGATGGCAGTATAGGTTCAATTCCCAGCTTACTCACTCACAAACTCAAACTCACAAACTCACAAGCGAAGCTAATATAAAGAGTGTAATATAAAGAGTTAACTATAAAATTTAACTGTTCGTAACCCGATAATGTTATTTCTTGTGGATAAGATTTTTGTTTTGTTTTTGAGGTAAGTGGTGACAAGATGTCATCCCTGATTATTTAAAAACAATGTCCAACACCAGGAAAAATATTTCAGAGCAGTGTACGACCTTGACGTAGGACGAAGTGACGTTAAAAACGTCCAGTTAAATGTTATCGCTCATCTACCTAGAAAAGTCATTGCCGAGAATAAACTAATCTGCTTTGAATAGACTGACAAAATGTCAAAACAGTGGCAACGTAAAACCGGGGGACGTAAAAGGCTTATCGGGACGCAGTCATTGGCTCTTGAAAAGCTTTGACGTCATTTCCGTTGGTTAGAAGCAAGAACACGGTCAGCAGCAATGTCGAAAATTATGTCCACCATATGGAACAAAAAAATTTGATAACGTTTTTATTTTGGTCGAAATCCACCTGGCTGGGTAAATATTTGTGTCAAAGAAATAGTTTCTTATTTCAATTTGTTGAGAAATGTCAAATAGAAGGAATTGGTTGTTTTTTTTTGTGAGTTTAGTTTAAACAAAACTTTGTTTTCCAATGTGTGATGGTGTTTAAGAAGAAAATGTTAGGGCTACAGTACCGTGTAAAATTTTGGCTTTATCACATTTACGAGGATTTTGACAAAACCTCTCGAATTTCTGCAAGTCACGAATGTTGAGTCTGCATAAATCAATACAAAAAATGATACAGGTGTAATGTACAGGGTCCAGGTATAAATGTTTAATTTTTTCGGCAAAAATAAATCTCGTGATTCGAAAATTCGCATAAAAATTATCGAAATTGCAAAAGTAGTAAAGTGCAGGAGTGTTCAAAGACTTGTGCACGGTTTCACAAAATCTCATAATAACGAAAGTTTTTAGCTTATAACGAGCGTATGGGAGGATTTATTTTGTCACAATGCAGCGAAATCGCATATAAGGAATTCGAATAAATCGAAGGTTACATGTATAGTAGTTTATATTTGTAATTTATTTCACTATTTAACTTAAAAATCAACTACCATGAAAAACTTTCTATCTTACATTCTACATCTATTTTTAGACAGAAATATACAGGGTGTCCGAAAATTTTCTCCTAATACACCCAATTTTTTTATTGGAAATTGGCGCAATATTTGAACAACTGTGAACTACAACTTTTTGCCCAACTAATCAAAACTGGTTAGTAAGAAGCTGACGTCACAGTTACTCGAATTGTCACCTCTAACTTGCGTGTATCAGGCGTCCTTTACATCTGTAAGGCTAAAAAAAAATTTACAAATTGTAAAAATATAATTTTTGGTAAATATAAAGCAACGGCTAAGAAAATATACTGTATAAATTCAAGGGCTTCGAACAATACAATGATAAGCCACATTTTTTAAAATTGTTCAGAAAAGCCGTTTTTCTTGTGAAGTACAATAGAGCAACATAACTGAGCAACAATGTTATTTTCTATATTATACTATTGTTTTTTTTTTGGAAAATTTAGGAAGTGGTAAAGTAACAAGCTAGAAACAGTACTGGGGAACAGTTTAATGTAAAAAAAAATGTTGCTTATCATTATATTGCCCGGAGCCCTGTAATTGTAAGGGCTTCAGCATTATTTTTCGCGTTACGATTTTCAAACCATAAAAGCGTTCTTAAAAAAATTCATGGGACTTCTTGGTATCTTGACAACTTCTATTTTCTCTATAATCGACGATTTTTATGCACTCGGGTTATAGTTACTTCGAAACGATGCATAAAACAATACAACTACAACCTAATTTCCGGTGCAAGTAAAGAAATAAGAAGCGAAGTATGATCGATATCGATGGAACATTTTTTTCCCTCTCTTTCGTCATCTTTAAAGAGCCGTAAGGGCCCCTTGTATTTTTTTTATTTATTTTTTCCCCATCTTCCTTGCATTGCTTTTATCCCTTATTGCCTTCACCTTTGTCGAACTTCCCTTCATCTATTGAAAGGCAGCTGTGTGTGTACCAGACAGACCATGGTCTGATTTTGCTAAAGCCCATGGAAGGCTAAGAAGATTTTGCATGTGCCACTGCCTTCTTCAACTTATGGCTAACAAAACGAAGAATCGCCTTTTCTGTAGGAAACGATTGCTAAAGCCAGAGCTTAACACGGCCTCCGGACAAGAATAGGGACACCGATCGAGATTGGTGGAACATGCAACCTACTGCCCCCAAGCTTTGCACGTGGGTGAACAGTTCCGATCATCGACTCTTCCGAACTGATTATGTCGCTTCAGGAACGAGGAGGAGGAAGAAGAAGAAGAAAAAGCTTATGGAAGATATGCTTTTGCAAACAACTTAAGCCTTTGCATCAAGAGACATTGCACGAAGACTGAGACTTAAGTATTATTACCCATTTGATGAAATGGTGCTCGTTGTTGTCCATGGTACACTGGCTTTTGGACAATGTTTTCTGGGGTGAAAAATTTTAAACTGATATTTTTTATTATATTTTTAAGGAGTAAAGGAAAGTACATTAAAAATTGAAGAACTTATTTCCAAAACGTTTTATCTCCATTTTGATCATTTTTTGAGATAAGAGCCTCTGACAACTATATGTGCATCGCTGATTCCAACTATGTTATTTTCAATACTTAAAACTTATTATTTTTTACTGAAAAGCATTCTCAAAAATTTACGTTTATAAGCAACTGTTGTCATATATCACAACTCAGAAGTGGTTATATTTTATTTTAAACTTATTTTTTAAAATATAAGCTAATAACTTTGACATTAACTATAATATTAACCTATTAGTTTTTCAGCACTTATGTTATTACAGCTCACTACTCAAACTAATATAAAAAGTATAAAACATTTAGATTTTTTTATGAAATTTATATAGCCACATTTTTTATTTACAATAATGTGTTTATTTTTTGTGATAAACTCTTAAAATAGGGTGTCATGGATGCAGTTAGACACTTCATTAAATTTATATGTTGGAACAAAAATAGATTATTTTTCAATCAAAAAGTTAAGACTCAATAATGTTTAGTTTATTTTTGGAAGTGGTGTATATTATTTTTATCTATTGTAAATACCTATTTTTGTAGTATGTGTCACGGTGTTATTTTTTTATATCTTTATGAAACTTTTGAAAATCTCAAAAGGAAGATAAAAAAAGTTTGAATTATAAAAGATTTTGAAGAATATGAGAATATATGAATACGAAAAACGTACTATTTTACACGAACTTTCTTATCACTTGACAGTTTTAGTCAGATAAGCCAAAATGTCAAACTATGGCATTATCGAGACAAACCATATTTTAGACATTCTAATGGGTAAGAACTGGCGATTCACTTTTCAGTAACATTGAACTGTATAAAACGCAAATGTTTTTCTTTGTCCGTGGAAAAATGTTTCTTAGACAACAATTAAAAAACACCATTAGCACACAAAAGAACCATAACAACGTAAGTGTAAATAAAGAGAACAATATCCTCACGTGCTATAGCACGGGTTATCTACTAAAAACTGCTTTTAAAAATAGAATTGTTTTGCAATGTTGGTTTTTATATGTTTGGACAAATTAGAACATTACCACATAATATCAAACTATTGGAGGGTGTTTGTCGGTAGTTTCTACAGGGTGTCCGAAAATTATCTTCAAAACTTTAATATTAAAGTACCTGTACTGATACTTTCCGGGCATCCTATACACTTTTGATTTAAAATACATTATTTAGTGTATTAAACCTATATAGTTGTTTTTTTTCATATTATTTATATTAGCGTAATGTGAGTTTGTGAGTGAGTGAGCTTAGAATTGAACGTATACTGCCATCTTCAGTCGTTAATGAGAATATACTGTATAGTCCAAAGTACCAAAAAATGCTTAAAACGAGAACCGCATTAGTTCTTTGCATAAATCAAAAACCGCATAAGTTTAATGTAAAAAAAAATCGCATATGTAAATAGATAAATCGAAAATTGCAGAAATCACAAATGGAATTACTCAAAACTTTCACAAATATCGAATTACTCAACGATCACATAAATTTAATTTTGCATAAATCGAAATTTGCATCACTCAAAATTCGCATAAATCGAGACGTGCAGAAAACAAAAATGGGATTACTCAAAACAAGCATAAATTGAAATATCAAAATTACTCAAAGATTTCATAAGTTTCAATCACAAATCAATTTTCGCATAAATCGAAACTTTGAGAAATCAAAGATAGATTTTTTTTTGCATTATGTACATACATAATGCAAATATACATACAATATATCTGTATATGACACATACAGTATATCTGTATATGACACTATGACAGTACCGGTAAATAAAGAGTATGCCTAAAAAGCATTTCAGTGTACTTGTTATAATTGTGGTTCAATGCATTTTAAATACATTACATCTATTTTTGTTTTAAAATGTTCATTAGAATGTACAAAAGTGGATATACCACCTGTGTCGTTGTACTAGTGTTAATTGAGGTGGAAGCGATTGCAGTTAGGTGCTATGGGATAGCTCAAAATACCACAATAGGCTTTACGGTTCATCTTATTTTAAGCTGAGTTATCAACGAAATAACAATTTGACTTTTTAGTAAAAGTACCAACTGGACAGTATTTTAGTGTTTTTTTTATTTATTTTGTCATTTTTTATCTGAAAAATTCCGAGCAAATCCCCAGCAAAGCCTTTTGCGAAAATGCAGTTAATCTCTTTGAAAACGCCCAACTCGATTACCCATGATGAAGGTGGATCCATTCCTCTTGTTGTTTACTCGATCACAGCATTGACAGTCAAAAGAGGCTCCCTGAAGAAGAAAAAGAAGAAGCGGTGAAGAATATCAAAATCTCACGCTCGTGAGAGGAAATCGACTTAGTACCTTTTGCATAATTTTGCACCAAATTCGATCCGACGCCATTGCGACGAGACTTTCGAATTGGGTTTAGCAGGCGTTAAAACACGTGTATTAAAGTGGGGGGCGGAGGACTTTTTCGCTCTTTTGGAAAAGTCTTTTTTTCTTTGGCGTCTGTGTGTGTGAGCAAATTGACACGCTATCAGTGAACCATCATCTGTTCTGACAGGTCGTTTGACTATGTTGCACTAGGTATCGTTAGTTATGTTCTATGTGTTTCTCCATTCTGACAGATGAAAGGAGCAACTGTCATGAAAACAGAAGCGTGTCAAATGGTCTAAAGACAGTTTTCACAGAACGTCAAATCGACGTCACTGTTTTTTTTTCTTTTGTTTTTGTCGAAAAAGTTGAGTGTGTGTGGGTTATAAAACTTCAATTTCTTCGATTTGATTGGTTTAAATTTTTTAGTTTGATTAGCTTACAAATTATTTGACACGTGAGAGAGTTAGATTCAAAAGAAAAATTTTCGCTTGCTAATTATTATACGAACTGGAAGTAAACTAAGTACGTATCATACTTACTGGTTGGTGTTGTTGGTGTTCATAATAACAGTCGTATGTAATTGTAGAAGTAAATCCCATGAAGTTTCATGTTACTTCGCAACATTTGTTCAGAGTTTAAACGCACTTTGCTGCGCAACATGCGTTGTTTTGTAAACATAAAAAACGTTCCAGAGAGACAGGCCGAGCTATCTTGGTAGTGCAATGTTGGGTTCTGACGTCTTCATTAACACGAAGTTAAGTACATGTAAAATTCAAATGTCAAGTTTTTAACATTGACACTTGTTTGGCCAAAAATTTTATTCGTTCACAAGTTATGTTTCGTGTGTTCTGTGTTTTGACAAAATGTATATTAATGCATTTTAAAAAACAAAAATTGATGGCTCAGTACTTTTTACATGTCCGTGAGATGAACGAAGTCAAATAGAAATAATGTTTATCAAGAAGTCGAAAAACAAAAATAATTCAGCTGTTTTTTTTTTAAACACCACTTTTTCCAGATCCGAGATTTTATTTATGTTTACATTGGCGTTATTAGGAAATGAGTGTGTTGTTGAAAATGAATTAGGAAATTGGTTTCTGGTTTATACTCGCGTTGTTATGGTTATGTTTATATAATTTTTTTTCATATTTTAACAATTTGTTTAGAAAGGAAACTGTGGGGGGGGGGATAAGGAAAAACTCGTGAATATGAGAACAAATAGGTCGCGAATGTAAATAGATATTAAAACAAGGGTTTTGGGGAAAGATAAGTCATAGTTTTCAAATTTTTCAGGAGAGCTATTTGTCTGATAAAAAACTCCATAACATCCCATAGTGTGCAACAAGGTGGTTTTGTAGACATATATTACGTTATCGTATTCAGAAAAATCTAAAAAAGCTATAAACAGTATTGAGGGACAGTTTGATGTATAAATATCATTTTTGTCAAAAAAAGTGTGGCTTATCACTAAATTTGCTCGGAGTCTTTCAATATTGTTTAATCGCGAATTATACACTTATTTTTATTGTACATGCATTCGAATTTTATACAATTGGGTCGTGTAAATAAAAATAAATTAAATAAATTATTAAACTCGCCAATGTTAAGAGTAGCACAATCAATAGCCACAGTTTTGATTGCTTCCCTGTATAACAAAGCAACACCTTTTTGAGGGGCTTTCCAGAATAACACAGTGTACTAGCTACAGCTTTTTCAGGCTTTCTAGCATAACACAACACTATAGTTATTTTTTTTTTCTGGCTTTTCAGCACAATTGAGTGTTACAGTTACCCTTTTTTTAAGGCTTTTCAGCATATCATAGCGCATTACTGCAGCTTTTTTAGCTTTACAGGACAACACACTACACTGGCACTCATTTTACAAAATTTTCAGCATAACAACTCATAGCTACAGCTATTTTACTACCATTTTAAATGATAAGGGTTTATAGAGCTGGTTTTTTTGGCTTATGATATACTGTATTATACTGTAAATTGCATAATTTATTTAATACTAGCTGTATGCCCGTCAACAATGACGGGTGCTCGAATTGTTGTAATTTTTGTGTTTCTATCATTACTGATACTTAGTAACCCGTTACTACCAACAAAGAGCGTTATGTTCACTCACACACACACACAGGCAGAACTGCAAAAACGTATGATACGTTACTTGATCGTATTTGTCTAACAAAAGTATGAAAAATGCAAGGACTAAATAATATTGTGGTTCATTTTCTAAACTTCTTAGACAGTCGGGTACTGTTCACCGATGATTGTGGAGGGTTTTAAATCATTAATTCTTGCAATAAAACTTAACAGGAACCAAGTACAGTAGTGTTTCTCTAGTCCGACATTTTGCCAGTCCGACAGGTTTAGTAATCCAACACTCGGCAGGTCGGTGCATGAAACTGTCGTTAAAAGCAAAGAAAGAAAAAGTTGAAGAGTTTTGTGTCACACACGAATCATGTGCAACGCGATGATTTTGAAGATGTACTTAACAACTGCTGTGCATACTTTTATTTTCTTCTTTTGGTATTTTGTACAGTACTTTATATCGTGTGAATAGTTTTGCTAGGTGACCTATGAATGGTTTGTTTCAGAAATTTCAGTAATCCAACAATTTGCAGTAACCCGACACCTATCGGACCGATATACGTCAGATTACAGAGACTCTAGTGTATAATGATCAGTGTAATATACTGTACATGTTTATTGTTAATGCACTCGTTTAACGTGTGTTTACTTTTTGATTAGGCGGCCAGAGCAAAGAGCAGACTATCCAAACGAACGAGCGGCTGCGCATGGTGACGCAGAAGATCGGGGAATCGTACGAAACTGCCAAAAAAGCATTGACGACTCTGCACGAGCGCTACAACGAGTCGAAATCGACGCGCAACGTGTTCCATCGGTATCGCTTGCTAAAGGCGATGATCAAAGAAGTGATCCGCCTCGACATCCAATACTGGTCCTTGGTGGACGTCCCCAAGCAGGAGAAACAGGAGTCTGTGCCTGTGTATGTGCTGCGCGCCTGTGCTGCCCTCGAGAAATGCGCCGAGAACAAGGCTGGCGAGGGTGTACGTACACATTCGAAAATGGCCGAAGAAGAGGCCAAAGCGAGGGAACGAATTGCCAGGTTCGATGGTGAGTTAGTGGTCACTTGTTGTCAAAGTGATCATTAATATATTTCAGGTTTATTATAACTTTTTTTGTGAAGTGCGACTTGTATTATAAGTATCTGGTCAGTAGGGTATGCCACAGTAAGTGTGCCGCTATTCTTACATTTTTTAGTGGCAATGCGACCTTGTACAGGAATTCTTTTATTTATGCGAGTTTTATTATATGGGATTTTGCTATTCTGCGACAAGAGAAATGTTTTAAGATTGTCGCTACTAGCTGACCCTACTCGCACAAGAATTCACGGCGAGTGAATTCTTGCGCTGGAATAGAAATGTTTGTTGAAATACCCGGATGGCCATGGGGTTGATGAAGAAGGCTATAACGACAGAGTTGGCTTTGCAGCCTATGAGGGTAGTGAATGTAACTGATTGTTGCTTTCCTTTCACAATTTATATGTTATTTTTTTTTTATGTATGACGAGTTAAAGTATGAGATGAGGCCACTAAGTCATGATGTAGGCGTAGACTAAGAATTATATCGTTGGAGCAATTAGAGAAAGTTGCACGGCATTATGAACCAATCGGAATAGCATGCAACTCTATGAACAAACCATAAGTAAAATCATCGTTTTCTAAAATTTGACTTAGTTCGGTATGGTTTAAGACATGGTAAGATATGGTTTAAGCATTTGTTATTTTGTATTTGGTAGCAATGCTAATCCAGAATCACGAAACACAATTGAAGAGCTCCGGGCAATATAATGATATGATAAGCTAACACTTTTTTAAAAAATGACATTTTTGCATCAAATTTTTACATCAGTACTGTTTCTAGCTGTCACTTTACCACTTCCTGAATTTTCCAGAAAATGGCGTTATAATATAAATCATAAATCACCTTGTTGCTCAGTATGGCACTCTATAACGTTTCTCACCAGAAAAACGGTGTTGAACAATTTCAAAAATGTGGCTTGTCATTATATTTCTCGAATCCCTTCAATTGTTTCGTTATTCATTCTATATTCAACACGACAATTATTTTAAACAATTATCTAACCAGTTTTTTCCATTCAACTCTAATCAGATCAAGTTATCAATCATAAATCAAGTTAGTCAATTCAGTCCCTGAAATGAATCACCAAAGTCGGGAAATCATAATCAGTTAATCAGATGAAAGAGCTTTTGTGTTTTATCAACAGAACAATAAACCATTTTGTCAAAGAGAAACAAGCTCGTGACAAAAGAAACAAACATTACCAATTGTTGCACAAAATTTATTGATCATTGCTCAGCGGATATTTTTTTTTCTTGTCTGTTTTGTATTTTTCTTTCAGTCAATTCTGGAAAACCTTTCGTTGCGAACTTGATGATAAAAAAAAAAGTGCAATGAAACATTTGACGTAGGAAAAGCGAAATCATCGCTTCTGGCCAAATCTGCTGAAAAGACTAATACTTACGCTCCATTTTAAAGGGGATTTTTGCACGCGAGAACTGTGAAAACTGTTTGCCAATGGCTGCCTTTTTTATAGCTTTCCAATGCGCTTTTCCAACAACTTGTCAAGCAAACGCAAACTTGATTTTTGCTTCTGCGACCATTTTTCAGAGATCAATATTAACCTAACAGACAGCTTCTGAGATTATGTTCTTGGAAGGAAAAATACAAAAGCGGACTTTTCACATAAAACGATTTTTTGGCAATGTCCAAAAGTTACGGTTGTGTGTCACTTTTTTTTATTTTTGTTCTTTGAGTTTTTAATGTGGACATTACTCTTCTTGTGTACATGATTTTTGTATACAACAAGAACCACACGACCGACGAAAAAATATAAAAACCCCAAAGCGTAAAAATCCTCAAACAAGGAATGTTTTGATTTAATAATAAATTTCGAAACTTCACAGGGTATTCCTGAAAGGTGTAGCTCTAATCAAAGTGTAACCACAAAAATGCTACGTATCAAAACAAAGCAAAAAATAACTATAAAAATGGGTATGGGAATGCTTTCCATTTGAGATAACACAAAGTGAAATGATGTAATTGTATAGACTTATTGTCTCATACTCGTTGTACGTATGCAAAAGAGTATTACGGACTCGTAATTATTTGGACTCTGCTTTCTTTTGATGCGTAGCACCTGTGACTAGACCAAATTTGACTAGACCTTTTAGACACACCCTGTATATTGGTGAAAAAGAAAAATAGCATAGATTTCACTATGTATAATGTGGATTAGTGTTCGAATACATTAAGCTAATGGATGGGTTTCCAAGTGCGGTGTAGCAGATTGAAGTGGCTAAAAATGGAAATGGTGTTAACGTATTTTGAGTGCAAAGATTGCCACGAGGAAAGAACGTTCTTTTTTTTTACGGTATTGATCAGTGAAACTTGTGAATAACTCGAAAAATGTTTGAAACGTGGAAAAAAAGTTTGAAAGACACGAATGACAATATAGTGTCAGACTTGTATTAATCAATCTTAATTTATAAATCTTGTAAATAAATTTACAAATTAGCTTCATTTTATCAGCTTACACGCTTTATATTAGTTTCGCTTGTGAGTGAGTGAGTGAGGTACAAAGACATGAGTTGAGACGTGAACTGCGAACGCAACAAAAAAACGCACCGAAAGAAAGAGAATTTCGTGAAGTTATAATATTGTGTATATTTCACTTTTCAAAACTTTTCAATCATTTAATTGTCATGACATAACCCCAGAAAACTCGTCTGAAGCACTATGACTTTTTCCACGAACTATATATAAAAAAATAGTGATTCTACACTACTAACAATACAGAAGCACATATCCACTTTGTTATTTTCAAAATTCGAAATGTCTTTTAAATGTATTTTTAGAACAGTAGCACTGCAAATCAATAAAGCATATGCTTAAAAAGCATTTCAATGTACTTCTTAATACTCTTTATATTAGTTTTAATTGTGAGTTGTGAGTGAGCTGTGAATTGGAACGTATACTGCCATCCACACGGACGTTTAAAAGTAGGCCTACATTAGATAATAACCCGTACAAAAAGCGCGGGTAGTTGTCATCAAGTAGTTTCTGAATTGTCAACAATGACGGGAAAGTCAATTACGCAGTAGCAGTTAGTTGTTTTAACTCTTGTTACTTGGCAACATTTGCCTGCTTTTCGGTGGATATCATTGTTTTCACTCAACGTTGTTATGGTAAACCCGTGAATTTAAAGCGTTTCATATGCATTAAGAATTACGTTATACAATCGAAAATTAAACATGTAAAGCTTATTCTTAAAAAAATTATTTTTCACTGCTTTTATTTAACTTACTTTGAGGTTGAAACGGTTCAACATTTTTTAGCTTTTTTTTTGTTAGATTTCCGATGACCTACAGAGCTGAAATCTTGAACATGGCTGGGGTCGTGGAATATTATGAATATTATGTTGTATCACTATTAGACGGATCAACGTCCAGTCGAGTCTGAGAATGTTTTACACGAAGGGTCTGTATTTTCTCGAAAAGTGTTTGCTGACGATATATCTACATTATTAAGCCATTTCAAGCCACCACACATTGACATGACTTGAAATGTAGGTATATCGTTAGCAAACACGGATCGGTTTCGTGTGACAAAATCTCAGAATTGGATATTGATCCGTCTAAATTTGACACAACAAAATGTTCCACAACTCCAGCTTATGTTAAATGTTTTAGCCCTGTGGGTCATTTGGAACTTACCAAAAAAGAGCTCAAAGATGTTGAAGCACTTTCATCTCAGAGTAAGTCAAATAAAAAGAGATTGAAATTTCATCGCAGATCTTTTAAGTACAGTACTTGTTTCTTTGATCACTTGTTTAATTTAAGTTGTTTGTTTTTTTTATAGACATGTCCGTACCTGAAATTGAAACGGAAAACACTCAATTGATCAACGATCTGTATCGACTGTTAAAGAAGTACACCGGTTTACGGACTTTGATACGCGAACTGAAGAACGAGTACCTGGAATCGAAGATTTACCCCATCGTTCCCCGGTACACCATGCTGAAAGACATGATCCGCGACATTATGAGGAATCCCGACTATATGGAAGTTTGTCACGAAGAAAATGTCACGTGTCCCTCATAACGGTACGAGGTGAATGCACTTGGCATGACCAACGTTCGCTAGTCTTAACAACAAAAAATAAAACGTACCGTACCAAAAATATATATATATACTAAAATCACTCGCCGTTTACCTTGATTTATCTCTCTGTACTACTTGTGGCTTTATTAATCTGCATGCATTGATTAATGTCTCGCATCTACTTCTTTCGGCTGAAATAATATGATGATAATAACAATATGATAATATGCGAGACAGATTCACCAATCTTCAGCTAGTCTTAAATGCATGCTTAATGGGCTGATATATAAAAATCCAAGACACGAGATGATACAGGATGAGATACATGAGATTCAGCTTTGGTACGTATTATCGTGTATCAGATACATAAAATTGTATCTCGCACGTATCTTTGTGATGCGCGTGATAGAAGGGCGTATACGACGACTGCCACAACAACCAATGTGGCGTATAGTGAGGAATGAAAGCGGACGTGTTGGAAGCAGATATTTTTTAGTTGGAAGGGAGTGGGATTTTGTACAATATTATTGTTCTGCATTTGCAGAAAAAATATATATATAGAGCAGGTTGACAACCTCAAATCCGGAAATCATTGAGACTTAATTCATACTGAATAAGTGGAGTTTGATTTGTTTGTTTTTAAGTTCACTGGGGTTTGTTTGTTTTTTCAATCAAATACTACATCTTTAAGATGTTAAACATACCTTTATTTAAAGTATCGTGTAATTGTAAAGGGAACTTTCCGACATTTATTAAGGATTTGTTTTTTCATTACATTCTGAAAACACTGGTTTTGGACTTACCAGTGTTTTCGGATTTCTGGTGTTTATGGGTTGTTATTGTTTTCTGATTACCGGTGTTTCGGATTACTAATGTTTACAGATAACTGGTGTGTGTTTTTTCCGTTACACTCCGAAAACAGTGGTTTTGAACTTAACTATTGTTTATGGATCACTAATGTTTAAGGATTGTTAGTGTTTCGGATTACTCAAGCTTTCTGATTGATGGTGTTTTCGAATTACTGTATTTGTGATTTTGAATAACTGATGTTCACTGGTGATTTTTTCCTAGTACTAATGACGCTGGTTTTTGGACTTACCAGTGTTTTCGGATCTGATGTTTTGCGGTCTTCGAATTCCGGATCTGAGGTGAATCAACTCGTATTAGAATGGGCACTGCTATAGTTTATTACGCATTATTAAATATTTATATCGGAGTTGTATCATATTAACTTATAGGTGTAAAAGGGTCGTAATGCTATAATCGCCGGGGGGAGATTCTGTGAGCCAGTTGTGACATATTCGATACATGTTGTTTTTTTTATTATTTATAATTTATATTAAAAAAGTCAGTAGGGGACAATTATTTTTTTATTATTATTATAGGCTGTGTGTATATTAATTTTATAATTGGCAGTAGCATGCTTTGATTAGTGGTTCGCCAATCTGAACTTGCATGGATTTTGTTTCATGCCAACAAAGCACACGTTGTTTTAGTACCTGGGCTTTTCGAAACTTACTTTACAATAAAATATATGTATATAGAGGCCTATGTATGTGCTATGTACGTTTAAAAATATAGACCTAGGTCTTTTGTCTCAACCAATGACGATTCATCAGAGCTGCGAAATGTGTTATATATAAAATGCAAACGCTACTACTACTACTAATAATAATAATAATAATAATAATAATATAGATTTATCCAATATTTTCTTGTAGAACTTGGTAGTTTTTTCATATTTTATTTTTATTTTATTCAGGAACAATTATATACTGTATAGCAAATATGTATATATGTTGATTTTTAATTTTCAAACGGATATTAGCTGAATATTTTTTCATTAATGTATTAATCAGTTTTCATTATTATTATATTAATGCTATAAGTGTCCATAATGATGTTACTGTTGTCGTTGTTTATGAAGTTAGTTTTCAAATCGATAATGAAACTACTGTAATGTATATATGTCACCGGCAATGTATAGAATCCTGGCATTCTATACAATGCCTGGTCTCTTTTCGCAAAGTATGAAATAACATCTTGTATACAACTGTTTAGATTAGTTAAGATTACTTTAGGTTAGCTAACAATCTAAAAAATTTCATATAAAATACGAGGGAGTTCAAGCTCTCATGGTTATGTTGTAAACATCTTATCAGTATAGATTGAGGCTTTTTCTGGACCCCACAAAAATCTTTCCCGCTTAAACGACACGCGCGGGAAAGATTTGTGGACACTCCTACCCATGACCAACAACTATACAAATTTGTACAGTTGTTGGTTATGTCCTAACTTACGTCACTACTCCATGCATGCACGTCAGCTTTGTGATGACGTTTTTCCGTTTGCATTTGCTGTTTTACTTCAGCCCAATTCTGCAATTCCTTTTTTGGGGAGGCGAGCGCTTAGATGTTTACAACATCAACGATTCTTTTTTGGAAAGGCGAGCGCTTAGATGTTTACATCATCATAAAACATTTTTGGCCTAGATTTAGGCTTAAGTTTAATTTTTTAAACATTATCTTAAATTCTTCCTTAAAGTAACTATTTCAATGCTAATTTCTTACATTGCCTAAACCAGGCTGGGCATTCTAGAATGTCTGGATTTTATACATTGCTGGAACCCTATTTTGTTCGATTAAGATAGCAACAAAGGGTTTTAATTTTTTTTGTAAAGTATCAATGGACCAATTTTTCTACTAAAATAGAAATTTTTAATTTATGGTTGTTGTTGTTAATGTTACTGTAATTTTACAATAACTGTAGTGTATAAAAAATTGAATTCTTTAAAAAAAAAAAAATTAGCAACTCGCATTTTGCTTACATGTTACTCTCTCGGATGTGGAATTACAATAATTTTTTTATATAGTATACATATATAAACTTGGAATGTGTTTTCAATAGACATTTGAACTTAATTTTAACCACACATGTCAATATGCCTAGATGATGAATGATTGTAATATATTTATTTGATACTGCCATTTTATTTCAGCTGTTCAAACTACTTCACTACTCCGATTCAGATTAAACAACGTCTGTGGTAATGTGTTTTATTCCTTAGAAAAGAATTGCATTGTAAATAGTATATTTTGATTTTTAAATTTTTTTTAACATAATATATTATTTATACAACTCATTTTTCCTTTATTATTATTTTTAACATTGTTGTTGGCCAATACCATTCTATTCACAATGTCAAACGTCATAAACTAAAATGTTTTTTTTTTATATCATAGGATTTGCAGAATTTTCAAATAATGTAATTTAGCCGTAACTCGTCTTCATCGATGTTTTAGAGGTGTTGATTACGTCTTCTATTCGACGTTACGTCATCGATGATATTGGATGAAAAACTACACCCTTCGCCTCAATTTCTCATAACTTCGTAGGGACGAGTTACAGGCACATGATTTAATTCGACTTTGGAAACTGGTAATTATCGTTGATAATATTTATTATTCAATTTTAATTTTAATTTTTGATATTAAATTTTGTTTTATTTTTGTTTTTTTCACATTTGTTGTTGGTTTTGATTGGTTATACAGTACCAATAGTTTATTTTGTTTTGTTAAAAAAATACCCACCTAAATTGATTAGGATATGAATATAGCATTTCTGGGTACTTTTCTTTTAACGGAAAAGCCGCTTGTGGCGCTATAAGTTAGGGCTATGTGCTTGATGTACCTACTCCCACACTCCACGCTGTTGGAGCCACGGGTACACCTGTAACTTATAACTATAGCTCATAGTGTCTATGGATATAGATGCAAGTTTAGGTTAGTTAAAAAATTCAACACTTAATAATTTTAAGCACAAAAATTAATACGTTTTTGTTTGTTTTCTCTAAAAAGTACCCATTTTTTGTTTTTTAATTTTTTTACAAAATTTGTGTTATTTTTCATTATCGTGAATTACTGGTGTTTATTAGGTAAGTCAAGGAAATGTGTGTATACAGTAATAATTTTGTCAAATTCTGAATACACAAAAATATTTGCTATTTTATTGTGGTGGCAACCAGTTGCTAATCGTTGGTTGGATTAATACAAAATTTTGTAAAAATCATATACAAAGTTTGATGATACAAAATTAACATAATAAAACAGGATCACAGCAAGTTATATGAAACAAAAGCTCGATTTTTTGGTTATTGTATACAATAACTACATTATACTTGTTTTGTTGAAGTTTCCATACAAAAACTTATCTAGTTTCAATTCTCAACTCTTATGATTCAGTCGTATTTTAATGTAAAAAAGAAAAAAGTGTTTTAAATCAGAAATTTTATAGATTTTATTAAAAAAACGTTATGGTTAGACTGAAAATATTGGGGTATTTGGTATTAATTTTTTTTCGTAATTTATGTTACCCATTTTACTGTGATTCGTGAAAAAATGAGTATATACTATATTTAAATGCTATATATATATATATTATTTGATAAAAAATATGCTTACCTTTATAAAAGAAGATGCAATATTTTCGCTGTTTGTACATTGTACAAGAAATGTTGTAAAAAAATTTAAAATATGGGAAAATTTGTCAGAAAAAATGATTATTCGAGAATTTTGTCGCTTGCTTTATAATTTTATAAATAATTGAAAAATTGTAGATTTTAGAATATTAATTTTTATTTATAAAAAAAAAAACATTATATGAAACGACCTAGAATCGTTCAATGCAATTTAAGTTACAAGTGGTGTAAAATGGGTTTCAACATTTTCCTCAGCCTTGTCAGTTTAGTGTTGAAACGTGACAATTTCCAATTTATATAACAAACTATGATATAAAATAACTTTGTGTTTTTCACGTGCATGTCAAATTTTCAGATTGTGTTGAATGCTCAAAATAACGTTCTCAATTTTTCATGGGCATGTTAGTTGTGTAAGCGAAAAATAAA